>VZTO01010299.1:0-12452 GCA_013400615.1 Syrrhaptes paradoxus | reverse complement strand
CATGCACTGTAAAATGTCAGAAAATGTAAGGAGTTCTTAGTTACTATTTCTAGAAAAAATTACTATCTACTAGAAAAAATTAAAAAAGAGAAGTCAACAAAATTATAAAGGAAATTAGATTTTGCATAGCAACATTTACTAGAAAATAAGGCTTAACCAATCATTTGCATTTCACATAAAAAGTAAGTTTATGGATTTGCTTTCATTTCAGGCTTTTAAAACTCCTTTTTCTTTCCATTGTCATTCCATTGCATGATGCCACAGATTTGCAACCCACTTTTTTTTAACCCATCTCTTTTTTTCTGCAGCTTCTTTTGCCATTTCACTGTCTTCCTTTTCTTTATTCTGTTGACTTTTTCCATATTATTATATCTTCTTTTTTGTTTGTTTTTCCTTCTTTCTTCAATATTATTTTCTCTCTTTGTTTTATCACACAAATTATTTACACCTGCAAAGTAGTCCTTCTGTGGTAAATCTCTCTCACTCCACGTTACAAGCTCTTTCCAGTAGTTTTCCAGGGTACACTTGGTCTCCTTTATGTGTAGGATTCTTACCCTCATGATCACCTAAGTTCACATTGTATGTGATGTGTAGGAAATCAGTAAGCCTGATGATGACTTTGTATGATAGTTGCCCTGTACTTTTGCTGTCAGGAGCTTATATTAAGGAACATTTTATTTTTTTATTTTTTTTTAAAGCAGTAATTACTCAGTGGTGATACAGAAAAAGAAAGCAGTTGTTGTGAATTGCTAAGATAATTATATGTCAAAATGAAATTCGAAGGTTTTTGCACTATAAACATTTTATTTCTTTGCCAGTGAAAGGCAGATCTCTGTATAGAGATACTGGAGTTATTAGCTTTATTACCACTGTCCTGGGCTGCTGTGCAATGATCATCAAAACACAGGTGAATGTACAGCAGGGCACTTCCATCTGCTGTTTCTGCTCCTGCCACCAGCTTCTTCATCCTTTGTATCCAGAGATGCACTGGTGGAGTTAGGGGGCAGATGGGCCACAGGGCTGATGTGCATATGTGGGGAGAAAAAGTTATTTTTCAGTCTGAGCATGTTCCTGATGGAGCTCAAGGTGAGGAAGGGGCAAGACTCTTACTTTAAGCAGAAGCCCACAATTAGGTCGATTTAGGATGGTCATAAAACCTGAGCATTAGGAATGACTGTCACGATGGTATAATTTGTAGCCACTTATACATTATCTTAAAGAGTGCTTAATATAGACAGCAGTATTCAGAAAGTGACGAAACTGAGCAACTAGGGAAGGGTTGTCATCATGCCACTACATATGCATCCTCCTGCTGTGTGGATATGAGGGAGTAAACCCCCCTCACGCAATCAGTTACAGCAAGTCATCTGAGAGACAATATTTCCTAAAACATCCATCATCTGTTGTAATTGACTTAGGAAGTGTTCCTGCTTTATTTCACTGTAAATGGATTAGTTGAAGTTAGTACTGAAGGATAAGCAAGCTGTTCCTTGTACCCCTTTGAAGTTTAGTATGGAATAGAAACTCTGTTTTTAATATCAGGGTGAGTCAATACGTTGTTTAGAGGTTTCTCCAAAAAATAAAAGTTTTATCTCATCATACTAAAATTTAAAAAATATTTGTAAAGCTATCACTTAAATTGAATAATGGCTTGTTTTCATATGGATTCACTGGAGTACTTCCTGCATTGTAAATGATCTGGAACAAATGACCTTATCTGACTTTTGGGGTTACTAGGCGACATTACACTCCATCAGTAAAATAGATCATGTACTCCACAGTTTCCTGGCTTTGGAAATGGAAATAATTACATCTTTTGACTAGAACCATGCTCATGCTTTAGACTGTCATCACCAAAAGAAACTCACTAAAATGCTTTTCACTGCACTATGCATGCGAGTCCTCCTGCTCTAATACCAACAACTCTCTGGGGACATCAGCCAAATTAAGGCAGAATAATTTTCCAAATGAATAGAATTCTGAAATGCTGAACTGTCAATGGTGCTATAGTTTAAATTAAAGTCATTGTTGATTCCTAAGTTTTCACGTTACTGATCCTTGGAGCATAATCTTGGTTTATTTGGCTGATGTCTCATAATACAACGAACTTGAGTCGCTGGAGCACATCTGAAACAGACCTTGGTAAATGCAATAAACCCGCAAGCTCTGTTTTATAGTCACTCCTATTTCTCTGCCATTACATGACGGGTGTTTTCATGAACAAGCACCATAGTTCTTAAGACATTTGACCATACTAAAACATCTGTGATTTGTGTCTATGTGAATTGCGGTGTCTGTAGAAAACATGAAATGCTGGCATTCCATTTCAGTTTTAAACGCTTACTTTGCAGAGGTGCAAATGGCAGCATAATATAAAGCAAACTTGAATGAGCTGTGAAATGACAGAAATTGTTAGTTTCACACCTTGTGAAATTATTTTAAAATTCCTCTTGGATCACTTACCAAAGATGCTAAACAAATTTCAGGATTTCTACATTAGAGGGTTNGTAATGTGGGGGTTTTTTCAGCTATAACCTCACATTCTTTTCTAATAAATTTTAAATTAACCTGCAGTGAAATTGTATTTTATATTAGCTCTTCATCAGTACACTTTTGAAAAGGAAGGGGTCCCTGTCTCTATGAGGCTGGTCTGTGAGAAGGGAGAATTTGGATCTGTGAAGTGAATACTCAGCAAGATAAATTCTGCCAATTATGATGGCAAGCGTATTATCCAAACTTGCAAATATTTACTGTCATCTCTGAGTATTTCTGGATGGCTTATCCTGTTCTAATAAGGAACTTATGCATAATAAAATGTTTTCTGACTTTGCTTTGCTCTGTCAGTAATGGATTAGGTTGTAAGCTGAGGTAAATTAGCACTGGAGTGTTTTACAGTGGCTGACATGAGAACAGGTACTAGTCCAATATTTGAATCCTTTTATTGTCACTTTGAGGCCTGTATGCATAGTCGAAGTTTTATACACAACGGGACAAGAGTTTTAATTCTCCACTGCTGCTTTTACAAGGTGATCTAACAGCTGAAAATGTCAATGCTTTTAAGGGAGTCTTTGGTGATTAGAACATTTTTTCCTAAACTTCATCACAGTTTAAAAGAAGCTTAAGATCTAGCGAGAGCGAGACAACTCCACATCTTCAAAGGGTGGTTTTGCAGGCCTGCATACCAAACAGAAAATGTACCCCTGGAACAGATAACCTTGGAGGAACAAAGCTGGACCTGATTTACCTGTCAAGTGGGTCAAGACAGTAGCTGGGTAGTTACGTTCCTCCCAAGGTGCCAGGGAATTTTTGTATCAAATTAAGCTCAAGTCAAGCAGGAGTCGCAGTTTCATTAATATTAAAATCAATTGCTGCATTAGTCAGCTTGGGAAAATGTAGGTTCAGTATGTAGGTTTGTGTATGACTCTGTGTGTGCACCTGTGTATTTTTCTAATATGTATGGATATTAATTCATGATGAAAATTAGAAAGCTCTTACTCGAGAGGTACTGATGCAGACAGAGAGGCACAAACATTGACTTCTAAAAGTTTCTTTTCCTCCATGTTCATATCAATGTTTGTCTATGAGGTTATAGAGTTTTCCTTGTAAGCTTTCTGAATATTTCATTTGAGATATATATATATATAAAGCAATTGCTTTATCAGAATAAACAAAACACATACTGTGCTAAATGAACCCGAATTTTTCTGACCCTTTGTGAATAANGGATAAAAAAAAGTTTAAGATACTAACAATGTAATGTATTATCATATTTACTGAGGCTATGTGACAAATAAGGGGTGTTCCACAGAGGAGGACTGAAAAGTAATGTGGGGGTTTTTTCAGCTATAACCTCACATTCTTTTCTAATAAATTTTAAATTAACCTGCAGTGAAATTGTATTTTATATTAGCTCTTCATCAGTACACTTTTGAAAAGGAAGGGGTCCCTGTCTCTATGAGGCTGGTCTGTGAGAAGGGAGAATTTGGATCTGTGAAGTGAATACTCAGCAAGATAAATTCTGCCAATTATGATGGCAAGCGTATTATCCAAACTTGCAAATATTTACTGTCATCTCTGAGTATTTCTGGATGGCTTATCCTGTTCTAATAAGGAACTTATGCATAATAAAATGTTTTCTGACTTTGCTTTGCTCTGTCAGTAATGGATTAGGTTGTAAGCTGAGGTAAATTAGCACTGGAGTGTTTTACAGTGGCTGACATGAGAACAGGTACTAGTCCAATATTTGAATCCTTTTATTGTCACTTTGAGGCCTGTATGCATAGTCGAAGTTTTATACACAACGGGACAAGAGTTTTAATTCTCCACTGCTGCTTTTACAAGGTGATCTAACAGCTGAAAACGTCAATGCTTTTAAGGGAGTCTTTGGTGATTAGAACATTTTTTCCTAAACTTCATCACAGTTTAAAAGAAGCTTAAGATCTAGCGAGAGCGAGACAACTCCACATCTTCAAAGGGTGGTTTTGCAGGCCTGCATACCAAACAGAAAATGTACCCCTGGAACGGATAACCTTGGAGGAACAAAGCTGGACCTGATTTACCTGTCAAGTGGGTCAAGACAGTAGCTGGGTAGTTACGTTCCTCCCAAGGTGCCAGGGAATTTTTGTATCAAATTAAGCTCAAGTCAAGCAGGAGTCGCAGTTTCATTAATATTAAAATCAATTGCTGCATTAGTCAGCTTGGGAAAATGTAGGTTCAGTATGTAGGTTTGTGTATGACTCTGTGTGTGCACCTGTGTAGTTTTCTAATATGTATGGATATTAATTCATGATGAAAATTAGAAAGCTCTTACTCGAGAGGTACTGATGCAGACAGAGAGGCACAAACATTGACTTCTAAAAGTTTCTTTTCCTCCATGTTCATATCAATGTTTGTCTATGAGGTTATAGAGTTTTCCTTGTAAGCTTTCTGAATATTTCATTTGAGATATATATATATATAAAGCAATTGCTTTATCAGAATAAACAAAACACATACTGTGCTAAATGAACCCGAATTTTTCTGACCCTTTGTGAATAATTCAAGGCTGTTGACCTTTTTTTCTTGTTCTTTCTCTCAAGAAAACTCTTACTTTCCTTATCTCTCTTTCTATTTTTTTGAGTCTATGTTTCCTGTGTTTTTCTGTCCAGTTCTATGTCTGAGTTCTGGCTAGAATGTGAGGATAGAAGAGGACCTGCTCTGAGGCTAACAGCAAATGAATATTTTTTTGTAATGTAAACTGGCATGGGCAGGACTAATGTCAGATACACAAATACCAGTGAAGCATCAGCTATTGATAGAAAATTGGAATATTTTTCTGTATGTAGTTGTGTAGAACAGGAAATGCAAATATGTTGATAGAATCTGTACGAAGTAGTGTTACTTTTTGAGCAAAATTGCAAGGCAGAATTATGTTCTTAGTTATTAATTATTATGTATTGACCCGGTCTGTGTTTTAAAATATGGTTTAATTCTTCACTGTGATGCTCAGCCTTGCCTTTGTAGAGTTGCTTGTTACACATACAGAAGATGATTGCTGGTGCCAAAGTTGTAAGCTGAAAGTCCCTTACCTGCTTTCCCAACCATCATTCAAATTTCCAAATTTGCTGTCAGAATATCCCAGAGGTCTAGCAATTCCTTCTGTTTTGTTTCAGTCTCTAGAGAGTAGCACTAACAGGGGGAAGTTAACAATCGAAAAACAAGGAAAAAGCATAAACAATCAGGAAACAGATAGCGCTGTTGGGGAAGAAAAAGCTTCTGGGTAATGCAATATGATTGAGAAGGATTTTTTTTTTTTTTTTTTTACCCTCTGCTGGTGAGAACGACAGGCAGAATAGCTATAATGTAAGTAAGTGGTTGGAAGCTGCAACCCTCCTTTTCCCAGTGCCTCCCTCAGCCCAGCCTGTGACTGACAAGGGTGAGCTCAGTCCTCCCAGAAGTGTCCCCATATCAATGTTGGAGGTCTTGCTCCCTACTCATGGCAGGAGGCCTCTGAACTGGTTTTTCACAGTGACTGACAACTCTTTCCAGCAGTACAACTGAATTCATGTTCTGCAACATTTCCCCCCCCCCCAAGGGCGTTCTTTCTTTTCTGTTAATACTCTGTATGTATTTGATCTTCTTGCCTTCACAAGACAATCAAACATGGCTTGTCAGCAGTTTATTAACGAAAAGAGAAACAGGAAGGGCAGAGAGGGGTTACAGGCACTAGTGAAATGTCGGGTTTAGATAAAAATTCATGAGGTCTGATCCTTTGGCAGAGATAAGCTCAATATTTTAAAACCATGGGTTTCTGTAATCAAACCAAACGTAAAGCTGAATTGATAATCATGCAACCCATTATTGTTCTTGAACCTGAAGTAAATTGTCTTTTTTTATGCTTTTGTGAATGCTGCAAGAATTGAACCAAAACAGCTTTTTGGTTGCAAGCTAAATACTACAAATAAAAATTGACAGCTCCTGGCAGGGACTTACTTAGTATGAGCCTTATTTGCACTTGATAGGAGCTTCAAAGCAATGTAATGTCACAACCTATTCCCCTCTCTTCCCTCCTTCCAATTTGACTCATAGGCATGCATGCATAGCACTAAGTTTCACTCCAGCTACGTGACGTTGAGCTGCTTCACTCTGCGCGGCACCTGCAGGGAGAGGTTGTGTAGGAAGGTGGTGGAGTCTCTGTCCTTTGAGATGTTCAGAAGCCATCTGGATGTGGTGACCTTGCTTGAGTGGGGAGAGGGGTGGACTAGATGGTCTCAAGTGGTTCTTTCCAACCTGCAACAGTATGTGGTTGTCCCACGGGGCGTAATGCTCCTGGAGATCACTTAAATGATTTGCTTGTACAGGAATATTGGCTCAACATAGAGAACTCTACATGGGGAATCAGGGAGAAGAAGAAAGACAGGCTTGACTTGAACACTGCAGAATTGATAGTGGCTTCTCACGTACATTTCAATATATGTAATAGAAAGGACTTGTCATTGCAACAGGAGGTTAGATTTCAGAATGATTTAAAAGTCTGATCTTGATATATAGCCCTACTAAAATCAGTGGAGATGTGCAGTTCTGACAGTAACATGTAAAAAGTGGCTGACTGTCTCATTTTAAAATACTGATTCATATTAGTTTTACTTCATCAGTTTATATCACTGCAAGCAAGATTAGAAACAAACTCTACATCTGTGACTTTTATGTTTATTAAGAAAACTTTGATTCTCACACTGATCCATTACTATTCCAAGCATCCCAGTCCCATAATATACCTTTTCTACTAAACGGCAGTGAATATATTTTTATGACTTTTAACACTGTAACATTTAATAGAAATCTGACCCTCTTGCTTAGCTGTATAAGTTGTCTGCTCCCTGCAGAATGGTCATGCCATCTCCTGTAATTTGTGGAAATCCAGACCCCAGAAGTCCACTATGAAAGACTCTGTGAGTTGCCACTAACCATCAATGGGCTTCAACATAGGCAAGGAGTCCTTCACTAATCTCTGTGACCTAAAACTACTGTCAGAGACAGCCATAAGATAGAAACAGATAGTGCATTAATTCTTTCCCCATGCTCTGTTCGTACATGGATGAATCCTATAGAGAGCAGATTTGGCTCTTGGCAACTGCAAAGCATGTAAAGGTTCGGTGCTTCAAAGGCAAAAGAATTTTGTGGAGTTCCTTTGGCAATTTCTAGTGTATCCAGTGTATTCTAGTGTATCTTTGTTACATTGCCAATTTCTAGTGTATCCAGTTTGGAAGAACAATATACTCTAATTACAGTGGCTATATTCCTGTCTCTTTTGGCTTTCCTTCCTGTCTTCTTTCACCCTAGGCTTGATTTGGGGGCAGGGGGAAAGGCTACATGAGAATAGAAGCAGAAAAAAGATGTTATAAATGGTTTACATTGAAAAGGGAAGCTGTGGCTACTACTCCTGTGAAGAAATACAGCACATACATGCTCTTAGGATGCCACAGGATTTCTTTCTTGGTCCAGTTTACTTCACCATTATGGTTTTCCTAATGAAATGTAATTGCTTGTGAAATCACTGCTAAATATTAACAACTTCCCCTTATTTAACTAGCAATTAAAAAACAATGACTTTACATGTTTTGATTAATTTCTATAGTTGTATACATTAACACATCGGAAGGACTAACACCTAACTCTCTCTCCAAAAGAGGTGTGTGGATTCTCAAATATAAGTAACTTGATTCTAAAGTCTGTTTGAGCTAGAGAGGTCCTAGTGTCTACACGTAGAAGATTATTTCTGAAGTCACATTTTCTGAATTAATTGTCTTTTTAATTTTGAAGTCCTCAATGCATCGCTTCTTGTCAGTTTTTGTAAGTGTGTTGTAGGTATTGTGGAAATTTGTCAAGTGGTCCGTGTTTAATGTGAAGGCCTGTTTGCATTTAAAACAAGAAGACAATTACATTATTAAATATTACTATCACATACTCTTCCCAGAATTACATCTTTTATTATGGAATGCTTACTAATAACAGGAGCACCGCCAGCTGAAGTTTTTAAAGTGATTGTCAAATGGGAAATAAAATGGAAAAGGTGTGCTATTTTTTGCAGGTAAATGTCTAGGTAGATTGTCTTTATATACTACTTAGATAAAAGTTCTTAGTGATTTAATTTTATATTTATTGTCTTCCAGGTGTTCAAAGCACTGACCTAGCTGGCATGGAAATATTTTTTTCTAGCAAATGTTAATGGATTAAATAATATAAAAGGGCCCTANCAGCTGGCATGGAAATATTTTTTTTCCAGCATGTTAATGGATTTTTATATGGGATTTTTTTTTTTCTCCAAGTTCAACAAGAGTCAAGATTGTTTCTGTACGTGTTTGGGAACAAAAAAGTGTAAGTAAAGGAGAAATGGGCGTATGTTGGGGTGGATGTAAGGATGACAGGGAGGTTAGGAGAATTGGGCAGTGAATTTAAAAAACCCTTTCAATTAATTAAAATGTTTAATTATGTTCTAAACACAGGGCTTTTTTCCTTTAGGGTAAAGTAAAATGCTTTGTTTTGTGTCTGTGTGCTCAAGAGAGGTGACTTTCCATTTTGGTTTCAATAGATCTACCCTCTGAAAAATTTAAATTCAGTTTCAAAATGGTAATGCTGGTTTGAGAAATAAAAACTCTTATTTATTTGCTTATTTCCACTTCAAAGCAAAGTAGTTCGCTTACACCAGTTTTGGGAACAAAGCCACTCACTGAAGTTGATTGGAGTTTGNCCATTTTGGTTTCAATAGATCTACCCTCTGAAAAATTTAAATTCATTTTCAAAATGGTAATGCTGGTTTGAGAAATAAAAACTCTTATTTATTTGCTTATTTCCACTTCAAAGCAAAGTAGTTCGCTTACACCAGTTTTGGGAACAAAGCCACTCACTGAAGTTGATTGGAGTTTGTAAACGGTTTTAGTATGTCCCAAACTCAATTTTTTAATTAATTTTGTAGTCATCAAGAAATTTCTTTCACCTTTAACTATGATGTTTGGTTTTTCAGGATATTTTGGGCGGTGGGTGGGTATGTTTTTGTCACACATATTGCAAGAGTTAATACATAAAACCAATTTGATTTATGTCTTGTTTTGCTTGGACAGATTTTTGAATAGCAATGCTGTATATGTTTTTAATTAAATTCTTTCTTTCCTTCAAGGATGTCACCATCCAAAATAAATTGAGAATTTGGTTTAGCAAGTTTACTCACATCTTGTATTATTATGTATACTCTTGAGAGAAACTTGCATCTGGGGTAGGTATTTGTAAACGGTTTTCAAAGTTCAGAATGGAAACTTTTAAACTGTCATGCTTTCCCTAAGTTCTACGATATGTCTTGCTTAATAATTAATTGCACTATGAACTTATATTCTTTATTTTGCATAATAGACACCTCTGCAAAATTTAAGCCTCTAGATGGTTCAGTAAGGTCAACATTCAGAAAGCATTTTACCTACTTCACTTTAAATGTTTTCCGCTAGCTGTTCTAAAAACGTGAGTGATATTCATTTCTCTGAACTCCCATCAATTTGTTATTTGTAGGCATGGCCTGGAAAGGAAGGAAGGATAAGGAGAACGTGGGAGTGATTCAATATTTTATTGTAGTGGCACTCTTCTGTTATTTTAGCTCATCAGTTTTACTTAAAAACCTTCTGACTGTAGCGCTATCCATTGCAGTTGCTCAAAAGTGAAAGGCTACGTCTTCTTTGCGGTTAGTTCACATGATGTAGCACAGATAAGAAAACAGGTAGATATTTATACCGGCTTTATTCCCTCACTGGAGACTCTGACAGTTTAAAGCTCTGCCACCTTTCCCAAAGTCAAGGTGTGTGTGCGGGGTGGACCTGTGTACAAGGCAAAACGTGATGACCTTCTTCTTACAGTGTCTCTCCTCTTCTTGCTCTTGCAGAAATAATGCCTGCCTCACCCGTATTGTTTTTGGACCTCTGGGGACAGATGGCTTTAGTCCTTGGAAATTGTATGGGTCTGCTGCTGATCTGCACTACTGAGAAGACTTTTGCAAATGGACCTTCAGATCACGCACACAAAGACTAAAATCCCTTCAGAACGAAATTGGCCAGAAGTCGAAGAGCTAGGCTACCCTCTTCTGAGTCAGGTAGGCAGACCTCAGCAAACACCTCGCCTTCCTCACATCACTGCATGGGAAAGTGTCTGGTGGTACTAATAGAAATGCAAATTTCTTAGCCTTTGGAATTCTCTTTCTTTCGATAGAAGATTTGGTAGATTTTAGAGATGCATCTCTAAACGTGAACACAAGCAGATACCTTAATATTTCAATGGTGTGTAACTGATAATTAGGTTAAAGACAAATAGATGTACACATATTATGCTCATGCAAAGAATTTTCCAAGTTAGTTGGAGACATTTAAGTGTGGCACTGTTGCATAAGTTTATCCTTTGCTTTCAGCTGGAACTGGTGAAGTCATGCATAAAACATTAGCACACCTAAAACATAATGATAAACTAGACTTTAATGAAGCCATTTTCAATTTTTTCTTGTGAATTTTATTATAAGTTAAAGTGATATATTGCCCAGTAGAATATCAAAATAACAGCAGCATTCTTTTGCTAGTGTGACAGAACTAACTCACATGAGTAAAAAGAATATTTACTCCACAACAAAAAAAAAAAAAGCTTTGGGCATGGATAATAGTTATTCAGAATAAGCATAGGGGAAAACTAAGAAACGTTAAGCATCTCAGCTATTCTTAACTGTGATTTCAGTGGAAGCCACCTTTTTTTCTGAATACAGCTGGTTGTTACTTGTACCTGCATCTTTGTATCTTAAAATTTTAATCTAATACCTTAAAGAATGTTAAATGGAAGTTAATTATTTAATCACTTAATATTTGAAGGGATCAACTTTACATGCAAGGACAGGGCTAAATATGCAAAGAATACCATGCTGGCTAACGTAACACCTAACTTTAAGGCACCCTGCCAGCTAGCAGGAGTTTTTGCTCCAACATTAGGCACATCCCTTCCTCACTGAAAGGAGGGGAAGAGCTAAGGCAACTCAGAGCAATGTCACTGGAGACCAGCAAGCTGAACATTTCCGAAGAAAAACAGCAAGATGTCATCTGTATCCCTCAGAGTAAAGAATTTAACTCTGTTTCGGTTACTTCACTGTGAATCTCATCTTTGAATTAGACATCTCCCAACTGGCCAGAGTAAATCCTATCCCAATATGCAAAGCACTCACCTCAGTGAGGACCTCTTTTCAAAAATCCTTTCTACTTTAGCATGAAAACATATTTCTCTGGTTACAGGTTCTTTACTGTTTTTTCTTTCTTTTTTTTTACTTACAGTGCATTCCATATTCTGAGGGACGGGGAGGAGAGTGCCATTGATCAATCAGCTGGATAGTTACATAATTTCATACTGGTTCTCACAATGCAGTCTGTCAGTTTCAGTTCTCTTATAAGGTTGTACAGTGTCATTTTGACAGTACCTTTTATCTTGTATGTAGCATTAACTGGTAAATTTCCCTGTATCTTTTATGTAGCATTCTGTACAGTATCCACTTTGGAAGTACAATATATTGTAAATAAAAACGGTGTGTATATTGTCATTTGTATTCAATTTCCTTCCTTTTCGCCTGTATAGTTTCACTGTAGGCTTAAATGGGGGAAAGGGTTGGTATTTTTGACCTTTTTTTCCCCTAAGGAGCCGGAACCTTTCCTGGGATCCTTAAAAGATCCTGCTCTTAAGAACAACAGCAGTCCGGGCACAGGGATGAGCCAGGTGAGAGTTTTGGTGCTGTCCTCGTCACTGAAGGGGGTCAGTGCAGGGAAAGAGCTGACGCCACGTTCAGAGCCACCCCCTTTCAACTGGAGAACCTGAGATGTTGGGCTCACTCACCAACGCAGCAGGAGCTTTGCTTTAGAAGTTTCAGGCCGTACGGAAGACGAACTAAACTACCTGCTCAGCCAGCA
>VZTO01010296.1:20609-50182 GCA_013400615.1 Syrrhaptes paradoxus | reverse complement strand
TTTTTAATTAGATTTATTTGTAAAAGTTAACTCAAGTTGACAGTCTCTCTTTAAGAGTTCACTGCCATATTGTAACATAGAATTTATTCCAGACCTTGGAAATACATAGTGCAGATTTTAAGACAAAATTGAGTCCTTAAGGAGTATGTGCAGCAATAGAATAGTATTAAGAAACAGATTTCTTTTTTGAAATACCTTGTCCCTGTGAACTCTCCTGTAAAACATGTAAAAGTATTAATGAAAAACTGTTAGTCCTCTCCCCCCTGGAAAGGATTATAAACTGTCCCCATGACAAATCTATATTTGTACTGTTGTATAAGCAATAACTGATGTGCTGAAAGGATAGGCAGAGTGTTGGACATTTAGAGACTTCATGCGTATAGATCTGTAGCAGATCCACACAAACTGTTGGCAGGCCTGACAGAGGGATGGCTACACATTTAGTAAGAAAATAAGTGGAAAAGCTTACAGGAGTTAGCAGAAACTTTTTCTGTTTGTGATTCTCAAAGGTAATGCTTTCAATGGGTAGCCTATAAATAAGGGTGTCCTGCATGTGTCTCCATTCGCACTGAGTGACACTGAGGAGGACTTCCTAATCAGCACAGATACAGATATATAGTGTCAGCAGCTTGAGAAGTCAGTAGTATTTGAAATACATTGCAGAAAAAATGGGTGTGTTTGGAGCTAAATGGTGTTTGGTTTGGAGTTGTCAGCACATGAATGACCAATACGCAGAAGAGTAGACTGGACAGCTCCTGCTGTTATATTATTGTGTTACACAAATTCTCTCATACATGTGATGCACAGAGAACAGGATACTAGAACAAATAATAAACCAGCTGAAACTGTAGTCCCATTTTGCAAACACTGGAGGACAGAGCTCACTGCAGAGCATGTGTTAGATGAAGCATAAAGCTAATATCATCACAGAAAGAATATTCTCACATAATTCTCAGTGAAAGACTTTTTAAGTGATACTGATTATTATAAGCGTATAGCTCAACATACAGAACAGTGTCTCAAGAAGGTATGAAATCAGCCCAGGTTGGTAAAACAAGAAAGAGGTGTTAGAATAAGATGAAACAGGCACATACAGCAAAAGCGTTAAAAATTAGCTTAACTAAATACTAAATAGGGGTCACGTCAAAATTACAGTAGCGAAATGTAGGCTTTAAAAAAAAATCTTACTAGGATAATCTACAGAATAATTTATGGTAGAAGGGGCCACTGGAACTGACCTGCTTTAACTCCCTGCTCAGTCCAGATCTCACACGAACAGGTTGCTCAGGGCTTTCTTCACCCTTCTTGTCTTAAAGGCTCAACAAACCCAGTTCTCTGCCTCTTCTTGTGTGTGATCTTGGTGTTTCTTCTGTGGAGTTGCCCAATTATGGAAAATAAGAGCCAAATATACATGAGCAAAATAATAAAAGAAATAGGAAGTATTTATGAATATCTGTTTATCATGCTTCCTGTACTTCGTTTGATGCAGTTTGCTATGTAGTGTATACATTTCTGGTCGTGTAGGAAAACTTCTGATCTTTTCATGAAGTGGCCTGCTGTGCTTTGGAGCATGAGAAAATAATAATAACTAGCACTATTTTCTGTTTTTAAATGCAGATAGTAAAAGTGTCAGAGACTTTGAGTCACCCTCTTTACACTACTGTTTTTCTTTTCCAGTCAATTGTTACTTTAGATTCCTAGTGTGTGTTTGGCATTGACCTAAATAAAGAAGACTCTTTCCTCCAGTTTTAGATTTTTTCATGGGCATTTGTAGCATGAAAGTAGAAGGTAATAGAAAAGTCAAAGTCGTTTAATAGAGTACAACTTTATCTTATGCATTTATTTCCTAGACATACAAGGCTGTATTTTAAAATGGATTTCTTTGTGTGATCCAAGGAGTTTAGGAAAGCCCGATAAATATTGCTGACAAAATAGTTATTTTTTACTGTCCAGAACTGGTGTTAAATGTTAAATGTCTTAGTAATAGAATACCAGGAAAGAGCCAAAGTACTTTCCTTTGCTAAGAATAGTTGTCTTGCCCATATTGTCTGAATCTTAAATTGGATTCATCCTCTAGTTTTATTTCTGTGCTCTAGTGTTTGTTTATTAGTCATTAATGTGTCTGTCACATAGTCTCTCCACCCAAAATTTCAGCAACATCTTATTAAAATAACAAAATAATATGTTAGCTGAGTAGTTGGAAAGGCAGGAGACATTTAATGTCTTCATTTCAGCTTTAGATTTTATCCTTAATGATCAGACCTGCCTGAATTTCAAAGTAAGAGTATGCTCTCTACCAGGTCTCAAAAGCAGGTTCAAATAAAGTGCAGACATGTCTGGAACAAGATGGAGGCAAAGGAACGACTGACTCTTTGTGTCTTCCAAGAGCCATATTGAGACCAAAGTTAGAAAGAAAAGTTGGTCTAGATTAGTAGATGGCTCAGAACCATGCTCTTTCTGTGTTTAGTGTCTCTCTTCTGTGTGTGGGATATACATGGAATTACTTGAAATAAAACTCCCATTTAAAATAGAGCTGAACTTCATTACAGTTCAGAAGGAAATTTTTTCAAGTTGGTGAAATCGAAATCTGATGTAAGAGTCACTTCATTTCAAGGACTTCCCAGCTCTCTTACGTCTCTGGAGACACATGAATTTTGAATTTTGTTTGTAGAATTCCTTTGTTTTTCTTTTTTTTTTTCTTCCTTTTGAAGTTTTTTTTGAAATTACTTTCCCAAATGTACATTTTGGGAAGAGCATACTATTCACATTGAAGTTGTTTCAAAATCTTCAGAGATTTTTCCTTAATTTGTACCCATAAATGGTACAGATGAAGTTGGAGGTGCTTTTAATGGAACAGTTGCGTATTTTGAGCAGCATGGCTCAGGATGAGATGTTGCAGACTTCCTTAAGTGTTACATTTCACACAAACCTACTTTGTAATCAACAGGAAGATGAAATCTCAAATTTGGCTGGATTTTTAAATTGCTTATTGTCCAGACAAATTTGTATAACTTGCATGATAGTCTGTGTCGTGGTTTGACCCACTTGGCTATCAGCAGCAAATACCACACAGCTGCTTGCTCACCCTCCCTGGGATGGGGGAGGGAATTAAAGGGGTAAGAAGAAAAGAGACTTGTGGGTTGAGATAAGAACAATTTAATAATTAAACTATAATGAAATTGAAAATAATAAGGATAATGATAATAATAGTAATTATAATATGCAAATATACAAATGAGTGATACACAGTGCAGCTGCTCACCACCTGGTGACCAAGGCCCTTCTTGTTCCCGGATAACAATCCTGGAGCAGAGAGAGTCCTGAAACAGCAGTTGGGGAAAAGAGAAGAGACTGAGAGCTGACTGAGAGCCTGAGAGAGAGAAAGGGAACTTCTGTACAGAGCCTCATCTATTTACTGGGCGTGATGTGCATGATATGGAATATACCATTGGCTTATTTGGGTCTCAGTCCTAAACTTAAGGTCAAATCCTAAACCAGTAATTGTGGGCTGCACTCCCTCCTAGCACCTGCACACTGGCAAAAGCATGGGAAGTTGGAAGCGTCCTTGACTGTCCTGGCTGCAGCTGTAAAGAAAAATCAGTGTGTTATCAGCTGCCTTCTTAGCACAAATCCAAAGCATAGCCTCACACTAGCCACTATGAGGAAAGTCAACTGTGTCTCAGACGAAGCCAGGAGAGTCTGCAACTTATTGTCTCAGATGACTGGTGTGGATTCTAATCTTGTTGCAGTTGTGGTACTGTTGCTGCTGGACATATTTCATAATTTCAGTGGAAGGTGCACAGAATCATAAACTGCTCTTTTGACACTATTTTTTTAAAAAAACTTTTTCAAATGCTGTTTTTTTTTAAAGTGTTTTTAATGAAATATGAATACAATGAAGCAAGATATCCAAATTTGAATGAATTATCACAATATTACGCACTACAGAAATATATTAACATTCCGCTTTAGATAGAAATGTCTAGCATGTAGAACAGCATGTACTGCAGTACTGCCAATTTATTTGCTTTTCTCTGAAACAACAGTAATAAGGCTGAGGGGAAAAAAGTATGCAAATTTTAGTTTAACAGAAGTATGTCTGTAAACAGACAAGCTGAGATCTGTATCAGACTGACTGACACTTTTTTAAATGCTCACTGCTGCACAGATCAATGAATAATGATATGAATATTGGTGTAGGTTGGGTTCTCTTATAGTTTGGACTAACTAGATGTAAATATTTTTGTTGCTTTTTGGCGTGTTATGTATGAATTGAGCGTGGTTGTGAAATGCAGACATTTGCAACTGCAACTTGAAGACAGTGCACAAATAACTCATCATGAAATGGCTTGATAGAATTTTGATGTAGATACCACACATTTCTACTCGGATGCTCTCTATGTCAGCAGTTACCACAGTGCTCTATTTTTCTGAAGCTTCCTATACATATTAATGACATCTGTTTTCCTTGTTGGATCTTCAGTCATCATCTTCTCACTGTGTTCTTTTTGCAATGCGACCACCTATTTCAGATTTTCCATGCTTGCCACTTTTCCAGCTCATACTGGGCACTCAGTTAAACTTGAAATAGGTTACTGTGAAGAAGGTCCTTTCTCATCTCTTGCACAGGAAGAGCTGTCACCTACATATGTTTTAGTCTTTCACCTGTAATATGCGATTGTTCTTGTTTTCCACTCTTGTCTTTGCCATTAGCTCTAAAGGGTTTTTCACCAACTTCTAGAGCAGTTACTGGCCAACAACATATACAGAGAAAGAAAGAAGATGGGCAGTCCCCCGCAGAGCTGTCTCCCAGATGCCAGCAGCTTGCAGTTGAAGAGCAGTTTTTTGAGCTACAGGTGTAATGATGGTAGCTAATAACCTGTGAAGGATTTTATTTTATTTGGTTTTGCTTGCATTTTGAATCTTTATACAGTTTCTTTCAGTTTATACATTAGAAGAGATGCCAAATCTTTTGGCAAATATGCTGTCTATGCACCTATTTCACTTCTGCTTGAAGCAAAATATCCGATCTATATGACAGGTTTCAGGTACGGCTGGTAATTTTTTTCAACTTAACATTGTTTTGTTAATAATATACTGGTTTATGAAACCGAAACTTTTCAGAAACATAACCAGTTTTAAAAACCTGTTTTCTCTGATCCTGGATGGAATTTTAGGGAGGAAGACTGAAAAAAAAAAAGAACTCTTCAGTACCTTGGTGGAAGAGAATTTCTGTGGCATGGAGGAACATAGTATCAGCTGTGTCAGACAGTGTCAAGCTCCAGTGAATGTTGGGTTGTTGACACAAAACGGAGTGTAGAGGCATGGCTTAAGAGGAGGCCAGTGACTGATTCTTTTAACCTTGTGGTTTAAGAACCACATCTGCCATAAGAGTTCTTGATAATGCAAATATCCTCACCAAAATAAATACGGAAACAGTCTCCTGTACTTGGAAATGTTGCTGGTGTCAAATGGATTGGGGTGAGGGGACGACACTCAAAGTTGTAAGCTGGAAAAAAAAAAATCCTCTCTACTTTTTGTTACAGATCTAAATGCTCCACTTTGAGTTGCATTACATAATGGTTCAAATCTAGGTAGAGTTTACCATACCATGAGTGCATCATTTATTTATATCTTGTCTCCATGTTAAAGGACAGGGTTTGAATTGGAGAATATAATGTATGGATTTAGCATATGAGATGCACTTTTTCCACTCTTGGCTTATGTTTGTTAGTGCTATTATTGGCATTGCTGTCTGCCTTATAGTGAATAGTTAATTACCCGCTCATAAAAGTGCACTGAAGTGTGAATATATTTGATTCTTAACATTTTATCTGATCTGTTTTTTTCAAATGCTGATTAGCACTGTTCCCTTCCAAAGATGGTTAACTAGTGACACATCCACAGCTTGTATTGTATTTTTTTCTCCCATATTAAAACTGAGGTAAATTTTTTAGCAGCTGTTTTTTTCGTGCTAACAGTGAATGTCTCTTCCCTGCAGTAAAGCTGTGATGGATTTGTTGGTCGATTTATGCAGCCAGTATCGCTTAAATCCATCCCAACATAGTGTTGAACTGAAGTCTGCAGGAATGCAACAACCTCTGAGTTACAAGCCAAACACTTTGATAGGAGCACTGGATGTACAGACAGTACTTCTGAAAGAGAAGGTTCCTGAAGAGAAGACAAAGCGACCTCTGCCAAGGGTCCCTGAGGTTTGTACTCTGTAAGGCTAAAATAGTGCCCTGAAACATCATTTCATTCCTATGATTTCAAGCAGTTCTTCCAATCTTTGCATCTTCAGACCAGATGGGAGAGGCTTGAGATTGGCTATAACTTGCTTTACTAGTGTAACTGATTTACATACCCTAGCATTTAGACAAAATGTTATGTTGCATGTGGTAGGAGAGATAGAAATCTGTTCTTATAAAGACCCTTGATTGAAGACCGGGGTGATTGAAATTTTGCAGTAGTGGCTGAAATGAGGGTTGTGGGAATGTGTGGAGGTTTTTGTTGGTATTTTGTTTGCCATCTTTATTGAAGATATGGGAGAAGACTGATCATTAATAAATGTATTGCATGGTATTGTGAAGATTCAGAAGTAGCCATTTTACAAAAATGTGTGCTGAAATTTTTATTATTCTGAATCAGTATAGCTAATTACACTGTCACACCTTTCAGAGTGGTACTTGTAAACATACAGAAATTAGGGCTGCCTCTGATTCCTTTTCCTTATTTGCCTGTTCTTGTGAATGTCGTCTTATTGACAAGGGAGTTCTGAGATTGTTTTTTAATTTTTTTAATAATATTTTTTGCAATAGTATGCACATGGGGCAAGTTTGTCTAGGAGGAGTCAAGACAATATGGAAGTCCCCAATGCCTTTCTCATTTCAAGAGAGCCTAGCCGTCATGGAGGGAGGGCTGAGAGTTTGCATTTGTTTCTGCAGAAATCTGTGAGGCTGGTAGTGAACTACCTGAAGACTCAAAAGGCTGTGGTTCGAGTTAGTCCGGATGTGCCTCTCCACAACATCATCCCAGCTATTTGTGAGAAATGTGAAGTCAGTCAAGAGCACATTGTTCTTCTGCGAGATGGCATCACTGGGGAGGAGCTGGAACTTACCAAGTCCTTGGAGGAGCTGGGGATAAAGGAGTTGTATGCCTGGGACAGAAAAAGAGGTGAGCTGAAACTGAAAGCAGTCACTGCAGGGTTAGATAATGTGCCAACAATATTATGGGCAGCTTAAAAGCATTTGCGCTCTCATTCCTTTGAGGCCTGGCTGAAGCAGCAGTGACATCTCAGTCCAGACAGCAGTGCAAGTTTGCTCAATAAGCTGTGCCCAGAGCAGCAGCCAGGACAGCGGCATGCTCAGGCATCCCTGGCTACTCTCAGGCCCCGTGCCAGGCTGGGCTGGCCACTGGCAGGGTGCAGGTTGGCCTGGGGCAGGTCAAAAGGAGGAGCTTTGCTACCTCCTGCAGCTGCTGTCAGTACCGGTGTGTGTAATACCGCAGAGCTTGTCACCTACCTGTGCTGTGGGCTGGAGAGAAAGAAGAGGCATGCCTTAGTCGCGACAGCTTTGAAAGCTGAGAGGCAGAAGTGACAGACCAGGGCTTATGAGAAACAGCCTGTGGATGGTTCCTCCAAAAAGCAAAGTTGTTGATTGTTTAGTGAAGAGGAGGTAAGAGGTATTTGTATTTCAAATTTTGTTCTCTTGTTTATTCACCCTCACTTTCTGTTCTTATAGACAATAGTGTAGTGGCAGCTTCTTGAGCTTGGGTTTTGTCTGCCTGATTGTGTATTCAAACAGCATAATTATGCGATGTGCTTTAAAATATGCCTGCCTTAAAAATACACATTGACAAGCGCTACTTCCTTTGAGGTCAGAAAGTGATATTCATTAAAATTGTCTCCTGCAGTTTGTCTCAATTGCCATCACTTCCAGCACAGTAAATGTCCTTATTTATTGTTTAGATAACGTCAGTCTTGTAGGTGCTGAGCAGCAGGCTTATTTTTTATTTATACAGTTATTTATTTATGTTGACGTTCTGTCTCTTCTTTCAAACTCCTTTGGTAAGTGACAGTTCTACCTCTGTGTGAGTCAAATTTCAATGAGTTTAGACTGTAAAGTAAACCGAATATCTCCTTTTACTTTGAGTTGTTAGGATGCTCAAAAAAGCGGTTGACAACATGTCATAACTCAATTGCATGTTTGTTTGTTTTTTTAATATATGTTTATGGTAATTAAGCTGACCATTTTGGAGCAACATGTTGAACATGCAGAGTATTCAACAGAATTCATTCAGCATACTTCAGGGACAACTTGCAGAGTTACTAGCCTAAGCCTTCTTTAAACTCTTTTCCTTTAAAATTAAAGTGATGGTGTATATACTGGTGCCATGCTGATCCTCAAATTCAGTTGTAGTCTGTACATTCAAAACCAGCAATTTATTTCGGGGCTAGGATTATAGCAGCAAATGATTTAACACTTCATAGTATGCTGCTCCCTGCATCAGAAGGTTTTTTTGTATTTTGTTGTTTTTTAACCTTTCAGTATACCTTTCATTATGATGAAATCCCCCTAATCCTGAGTGTATTTCATCCTTTTCTGCCTTCTTCTCACTCTGCACCATGGTGTCTGATGAGAACACCAGTAAATGCACATAAAATTTACAGTGAATTCCTTCCTCCTGTGTTCTTATCTATAATCACCAAGAAGAATAATTCCATTGGTTTCAGTAACCAAGTTCAGTTTCTATGAATTTTGCATTGAGTAGATGTCCAGTCTGTTTAGTTATCAGGACAGATTTTTAAAATGCATTCCCACTAAAGAGTAGGCCATCAGAGGTACTGAAAGCATAGGCTGTGCTTGCAAAAACAAATTCTAGAAAAACTATGTGCTTGGCATTCTCTCCTTCCCTGAAACAGAAACACGAAGCGCTGAAGGATGATTAAAAGACAAGCTCTGCTGCCACCTGCTTACATAACTCGATTTAGCAGTTGAAGCAGCTTCACAAGTGAATTGGGAATGAATACAAATGCAGATAAACTGCCTCTAGAAGCAGCTCTGCATGTCTGTTGTTGGTCAACATTTTTTTCTGTAATGCTTAGGAAAACAAATACTAGGAGAAAGTATTGAATATAGTGGCTTATGAGGCAATACTTGAACTTTAATATGTCTTTTTTTGTCCTTTAATTGCCTGCCTTTTCCAGTTCCTCCATCAAAAACTCAGTCTGAACCTTCTCTGAACTATAGAGGTACTGTACAATGCTGCTGAGGGAAAGCCATGGTTCCCTTGACACTATGTTGCCATAGAGAAACTAGCTACTTTCGATGTGTGTTGTCTTTTGCAAAGTGTTGTTTACATGTCTGTGCTTTTTGGTCAGAACAAACACACTTCTGTGCATAGTGCTTCTTCAGTAATTGCCATTAAAATGCCAGCAATTAACAAATCCTGTCATTTAACTGTTGTGTGGTATGGTATGTTTCTATAGAGATTCAAAGCCTTTTCAGGTTACCTAAAGCATGATTAGTTGAATTTCAGAAATACTAACATTTCAGAGGTCTTTTGGGTTCAAAATTGGTTTACTAACAAAGACAGAATATTTTGAGATCTATGAGATCTTCCACTGATTTCAATTTACACGCAATGAAGTGTTTTAATATCAAACCTATATATACATGTTAGACAACTTCTACTTGCTACATTACTTGGGGTTTGATTAGGTAACATAGGTGCTTCTGCTTATAGTTGAGCAGAAAATGTGTATATTTAGTATATCATTTTCCTCCACTGAGTCTTCTGTAATACGTTACTTAAATTAATTACCCTTAAGAAAGGTATGGTTGATTTGTAATTGGCTTTACTTTTTTGCATTACTAGTAAACAGAACATAACCAAATAAAACTGTGAGTAACTTCTTTAAATTTTCAGGAAGGAAGTTTTTTTACCTCCAGTAGATGAGATGACAGCCATTGAGTGAATCCTAGCTCATGGCCTGTTGCCTCTTGGCTTCACTAATGCCAGTACTTTTCCCCCCTAATCCTCTGTCATTACTTCCTGTGGCTTCCTTCAAGCATAATATTAGTTACTGACATAACTCATAGTCGAAGACTATGTGACTAAGGGATTCATAATCCACATGTAGTTGCAGCCCAACCCCAAGCAGAAAACCAGAAGTTTCTGGTAAATGAGCATAGGCAGCGCTTAGTATTTGAGAAAGGAATTTATTTCTGTATGTTTTTGCAGTGGAGTTGCAGCCTTTCTTAAGGATAGTTTCTCCCTGTTTTCTTCTGGGTTCATCATCTTTTCTATTGTGCTTTGAACTACTATATGTATTTAACACCTTCTAACACCTGACATTGCTGATATGCAAGTGATCTGTGTGAATATCATGTGCTTTGTGTGGAATGCAAATCCATTACAAGAGTTCTGCGATGAGGGGTTTTTTTTGTGAAGTACATCTTTATTTTGTACCAACAAGTCATTTTGCATTTGCTTCTTAATTGTTAATAAACAAATAAAGTGAATATAAGAGAAAACAGGGGTTTTTTTCTGTACATTAAACTTTTTGTGTGCTAGTGGGATAACTCTGATGTGCTTAGATCCAGGGAGAAGTCTTTAGAGCATTATGCAGTGTCCATGAAAAAAAGTGGGGGAGCTTTACGGTCTGTATATTGAATGTCAACCCATGGTTGTTCCCTGTAATGCATGACCTTATCATGTTGCTCATCCAGCTCGGTTGGTGGGGGGAAGTTGAAGGGGGACTAAATGGTCTGAGAATTCATACAGTTCCTTAGCTGGTTCAAGGAGGACATGGATGTTTGAGCTCTTACAGCCTGAAATGCATATAAACGTGCCTCTCTTCCCACCTGAAGTAAAAGCACCGAGAAATTATGACCATGACCAGCCGGTTTATGTTCTAAGAAGTTCCCTTTTTCAAAGGGAATGGTCTTTCCTCTTCATGGAGCTTTATACAAATCCACATTGCGTTTCTCTCCATTAACTTCACTGTGTTAAGTCAGACCTGTGGATTGTACTTCACGAGTTTTAAGTGAGAACTCTAACAAGCGTTTCTAAAGACTAAGCAACTTGCTCATGTTTTGCCTTTTAGTAAGGATTGCTAAATTGTGATTGAAAACTTACTAAAGTTTATTAAATTCTTCCATTTGCCTTCATTAGATTCTGGAACAGTCTCAGAACCAATAAAAGTTTGATGAAAAAGAAAAGGCAGGATCTGGCCGTTATTTAGATAATTCAGTGCATAACATGCCCAGCTCAAAAAAATACATCATTGATCCAGGATGTTTTAAGATACTGATGTTCTGAATCTTTATTTCAGAAATGTAATGTTCCATTATAATTGTTTCAGAACCAAGTCGAAAGGCTTCAGTAAGCAATGACGTAATAGAAAAAGAAAAGACAAGACTTCTGGGATTGTTTAAAGCTGATAGAAGAAGCAGCAAGGTAAGCGTTCAGCAGTATACTACCTCACTAAAGAGAATTGTTTTCTTTCCAGATGTATTTTGTCTGTGGGTGGTGGTGTTTGTGTGGTGGGGTTTTTGGTTTGTTTTCCCCCCCCCCCCCCCCCTTTTTTTTTTTTCTTCCAATGAGTAATCTGTTAGGAGATGCATAAACTATGCTTAATCAGTGCAGCCTGGTGGAGGTACCAGCTGCTTATTGAAGGAGTCAGGCACATTGACCGTTTAAATTATTTTTTTTTTTAATACTGTGGGTTCAGTAGGTATTAACAAAGGGCAATAACTTCAAGCAACTTACGTCCACTTAGTACTAGTGCTCAGATTACAAAATGCATTTATCAAAGAACTGGTGTATAGAATACATTAAGATATCAAGTAGCAGTGTCTTACGAACTCTCCTGTGCATGGGTGATAATCTGTTTTAAAGCATTTATATCTTTAAAAAGCTCTGTACAGCCATCTCCAAGTCTGTAAAACCAATGAATCAGGTATAAAAGAAATAACTCGAAGTACTAAAAGGAATAATGTAAGGGTGGAGGCTGGTCACGAGCGGTGTCCCTCAGGGGTCCGTCTTGGGACCGGTGCTCTTTAACATCTTCAGTGACATAGACGATGGCATTGAGTGTACCCTCAGCAAGTTCACAGATGATACTAAGCTGGGTGGTACCATCGATACATTGCAAGGAAGGAAAGCCATCCAGGGGGATGTGGACAGGCTGGAGAAGTGGGCCTGTGTAAACCTAATGAGGTTTAATAAGGCCAAGTGCAGGTATTTATATGAACTGGGGGAAGATCTCCTTGAGAGCAGCCCTGTGGAGAAGGACTTGGGGGTCCTGGTGAATGAGAAGCTGGATATGAGCCAACTGTGTTTTGGGCTGCATTAACAAAGGGGTGGCCAGCAGGGAGAGGGAGGTGATTGTGCCCCTCTACTCGGCTCTTGTGAGGCCCCATCTGGAGTACTGTGTCCAGGCCTGGGGCCCCCAGCACAGGAAGGACGTGGAGCTCTTGGAGCGGGTGCAGAGGAGGGCCACTAAGATGATCAGAGGGCTGGAGCACCTCTCCTATGAGGAAAGGTTGAGGGAACTGGGCTTGTTTAGCTTGGAGAAGAGAAGGCTCCGGGGAGACCTCATTGCGGCCTTCCAGTACTTGAAGGGAGCCTATAAACAGGAGGGGGAGCGACTGTTTACGAGGGTGGATAGTGATAGGACAAGGGGGAATGGTTTTAAACTAAGACAGGGGAGATTTAGGTTAGAGATTAGGAGAAAGTTTTTCACCCAAAGGGTGGTGGCACACTGGAACAGGTTTCCCAGGGGGGTCGTGGATGCCCCATCCCTGGGGACATTCAAGGCCAGGCTGGCTGTGGCTCTGAGCAGCCTGGTCTAGTGGTTGGCAGCCCTGCATATGGCAGGGGGGTTGAAACTAGATGATCACTGTGGTCCTTTTCAACCCAGGCCATTCTATGATTCCGTGATTCTGTGATTCTATGAATAATGAACTGAAGGATCAGTATCTGCTGGGGTGCATGTTAGGCATTTTGAACTTTGTCTTTAAACTTGAGTTGGAAAATTAGAGGAATTTTGTATAAATAATTTTCTTCAATTGAGATGCCTTTATGAAAAATTTGTCATTCATCACAAAAATTAAATACAGAAAAACTTTCTAACTCAAGAACGCATGAAAAATATTGGGCTTTTAACTTCATAGTTTTTGCATCCTTTGCTACATACAAAGATCAGTGTTAACTGATTTTGATTATAAAGTGTTTACACTCTGGGGTGTCAGAGTAAGAAGAATTTTCTTTTGTCTGGTTTAAAAACCCCTCCAAGGCTTTTGCAGTGAAATAATAAAATGTGTGTCTGATTAGCTGGTACTAAGAAACATATGCTTGTCAATGGACTGATGTTTCACTTATCCTTCCAGTCTTCTCAGTAATGTTTTTAAAGCTGTGGAAGCTTTCTACAGTCTTTGTTAGTTCTCTGCCCTTTTGAATATGATCAAGTTTGGAGTACTTTTGCTGGGCAATGGCTTTCTTTATGGGCACTAGGAATTACTGTGTTGAAAAATCTCATCTGTCATGGATGCTGAGCTATTCTTAATGTCTTATAAAGTAAACTGTATTTTATGAGATAGGAAGTCAGTCACTTTCAGTGTGTTTATCCTCTGTGGTTACTGCAGTGGGCTTCTCGCAGATGAGTTTGAGATGAGTGTCCCAAGACTGGAAACTCCCTCCCCTCCCCTCCCCTCCCCCTCCCCTCCCCTCCCCTCCCCTCTCTCCTCTTCCCCATGCTTCTTAATCAGAGAAATAGGAGGTGATAGTCCGAGGTTTTTTTAAAATACAAATTTTAATAGATACTAAGGATATCGAGGATCAGTTAACAAGTTACAAGTAGTATTTGACCTGGGAAAAAGTAGGAACTGTACAAACAAGTACAGCTTCTGAGCAGCTTCTAAAGCTGAGGAAAAGGTGTAAGTCTTTCTTCCTGCTAGTTCTTGACAAGTTAATTGGCTTTTCTTGGTCTTTTCTTTATTGAACTCTTACTTTCAAATGACAAATACTCTGCAGGAACAGAAACTAAAACAACCACTTTGTTTAGTCCAGGAAGGACGTCCCTGTTGCCTTTTCAGTACTAACCTCTAGAAGTCCGAACCCAAATAGACAGAAGAATTACTGAGAACCACAGAACAGCACAGCACACAGGAGCAAGCAGGTGTTAACTGGCCATAATACATCTGGCTTGGTATTGCAAAATTTTCTATCCAAAACAGCAGTGAAATTGCTGAACGGACTTAGTTAGCAAAATGAGGGCAAATTAATAAAGTTCTTTTAAGAAAGGATTTGGTAGGTTTATGAAGGAATTATATGATGGGATGTCCTGTGAATTCAGGGCACTGGAATCAAAGGCCCAGAGTTCCTGAACTCTGCTCTTTACAGTTATTCTTACATTTTTGCTCCTCCACAAGACTTAAGTTGGTTCTGCTTTTTTTTTTTTTTATTTGCTTGCATTATGATTTGCAGTGATTCTGTGTGTGTATGTGTGTGTGCATGTACGTAGTCATGCATAGTCCATATTGTCCAAATGAATTGTCCAAAGTCTTGCACAGTAGTAGCACTGGAGAGTTGTGGGCATTTACAAGGGGAAGGCAACTTCTTTTGCAAGTGAAGAAGAGTATTAGCCTGTGTTGCAAACTGTCCTGGATCAAGTGTCACTGCACACTACAGACCTATGCTCAGATTTCCGTGTCCACCACCCACATGCTTTCTTTCTCATCTAGCTAACTGGAAGCAATAATGGTGGTATGACAATATATTAGATCTAACTTTTTTTGAAAAAAAAATCTTTCTGCTATATTAAAAACAGTGACACAGAATGAGAGCAGAGTCCTGTTCTCATGGCTGATGCAAATTTGTTGAAAGTATTTATTTGGTTAACTTTGTACTGGCAGGCTTAATGCCAGATCAGGTATCATCTTGTTCTCTCCATTCTAATTTTATGCTGGATCAGTTACTCTCTGTTCTCCTGCAGCTGGCATAAAAAAACATAAAGATGGCATGAACTCCATATCTTTTTGATGTGAAATATAGTCATGTGCCTGAGGCTAAATCCAGATCAAACTGGCACTGCTAAGCAATCCAGTAGAGCGGAGGTCCTGTGCAGACAATCGTGGGATCTAGGCTTAAGTAGGGTATATGCTAGCACACAGAAACAGTCCTGTCATTGGCAAGTGGCAGGAAAGAAGGTCTCTGCTTGTTCCCCTGTGTCTGTGGGTGTAGCAGAGACTTGCAATCTGGTCCCTGCTGCTGCAGGAGTTTCTTACTACCTGTTTTCTTCTTGCCCAAGAATTGTTCTGTTTCTTTATATTATTGTTCTTAAATCTTTCTGCATGTGGATTTCTTAGGGCCTTGCCTACATGAGAGAAATCTTGCAGATTACTTCAGAGTTTCTCAGCAGTCAGGTCCAGCACAACTGAAACAGTTTGTCTTGATTCTGTGATGAGGTTTGATGCTTTGCTCTGGCATGTTCTTGCTGATTTGTTTCCTTTGCTGCTGCTATGTAGGATACTTGTTTGTGTTGCAGACAAAAGAACACTTGAGGATGAACAGAGATTGTGGTGAGGAGGATGTTTTTAGTTCTGCATCTACAAGTGAAGGAAGCTTGGATGTAAGTACTAACATGGCTTGTAGACGCTATTGCATTCCTATTATATCCTGCAGTTTGAATAACCAGAAACTACTGCTATTCCTGATGCTTAGCCAAGTAGAAGTAGAAATAGCTTACTTCTCAGCAGGCTTAGTTACATGACTGCACAGTCTGCGTGCCTTGATGAAGTTAAAATGCAATGCACTGTCTTCAAATAAAACTTGATAGCCTCATTATAAGTAAAAGTTTCTTTCAAAGTTAAATTCTAAGCAGTTGTGAGGAAAAGGTGTTTTAGCCAAAGTCACAGGTGTGGTGACTGTAAGACAGTGACAGTACTGCATGATGCAAAAGTATGTTTGCCTTGTCAGTGACAGGTAGAGGGAGCTTTTTTCTTCTAAAACCACACCTCTCATTTTTAACCCTTTATATGTCTTCTGCAGCATGGTAGCATTCTGTTTGTTTCTTAAGTAGCTTGGGAGTGGAGAGCACTTTTGTTTTAAAGACTGGAAATAACAAAAAGGATTTTTGTTATGCGCTTCAGTAGGTTTTGGGGTACTAAAGAGAACCACATTTAGAAAGGTTTTTAAGTGCCTGACAGACCCAAAATTACGAGGATTAGGAAATATTTAGGATTCACACTTCCTAATAATCCTACTATTTTTGTAAGGCTGTTCTAATGGATTAATAATCATATAAATGGCATGTCTTTTGTTGCTTTTTTTTAATTACTTGGCTTTTTGTAGTCATATTTTCAAAACCTGGAGAAGACACTGTTATGACATGAAACAAGCCTGAAATGTGAGGTTCAACTCTGAATCCCTCTTTCACAAGCAATTATTTGGAAAAAGAGTGCTGATCCACAAAATTTATAGCTTACTAGCCACAGAGAAGGGTGACAGAAAATGGTGGAAAAAATGGAGGGGTAAAAGAACAAATCACAGATAAAAATGATAAAATAAAAGAAGTCAAAAGGGAGAAAGAGATGGAGAAGTGGTTGGCTGTGAGGTTAAAAAAACACCTAACTGCAAATCTGTGGAGATATCATAATGAAAGGGTACTGAAATAGGACAGCTGGTTATGACACTAAAAATTTGGGTAATACTATAAAGATTAATGTTTTAGTGAGAGAGCTCTATTAATATAAAGTCCTTGTGGATAATTGAAATATCCTAGGTAAAAGTATAGAAAAACCATCACAAGCTCTGCCAAAATGAAATCACGTTGTGGTTTGTATTCACTGCTATATACATTCATCTCAGTATCTTGATACCTAAGTACTAGAAGAGGAGGAGGAGGAAGAGGAGGGATTCCAAGTGAGGATGTGAGGGTAGTTCAGATACTCTGAACTGTCTTTTACACTAATGTGTGGTGTTTCCTCAGAAGAGAGACATCTCTTAATTTATTTTCGTAGGGAATCTTAAACCTTATCATAAACGAAGATTATTTTTTTTTTAATTTAACATTGATGAAAAAAAGTTTTAAAAATTGTCTTGGACATGTAACTTAGTCTTCTTAAGGCACAGGTGATAGGGAGCAATGGGGACTCGAAGAGGTAGAAAGTGTTTTCTTTTTATTCTGTTACATTAACTTTTTTTCCCCCCCTTTCCTCTTAAGACCAATCAGTCTTCAAGAACAACATAGCCATTATTCAGTATTTACATCTTTCACTTCTGGCTTGACACATGTGTTTGTATGAGCACCAATCCTGCTAATACATAAGTACATACTTAAATGGATGTATTGACATAGTTCCATGTAATTTGGTACTATTCTGTTAAAGCTGGCAGAAGATGTAGAAAATAAGTCTAACAGATTAACTCGGCAACACAGAAGTTCTGTCCTTTGAACAGGCTAGGTGGACTTCGAGAAAAAGGTCAAGAATTGTGATGGAAAATTCTAATTGTGGTGGAAAATTATAAAATACTGTAAACTTGCATAAACGGTTGGCATAGATAACTTGAATTAACTTAAGATAAAATTCAAGTGGAAACACAGATGAAAGCACTTTATAATTTTTAAAATTCAGCTAGCAGTTCCTTATGGGCTAGACTTCTAGACCCTCAATCATTCTGAGTAATTCTTTATTCCACTTGCTCAAAAGTTATCCTCACTAATTTACTTCAGTGGAACTGAGTATCCTTATTCAAAATAAGTGGTATCTTACATAGCCATATATGTGAAATACACATTTAGAGCTCATTATATAGAAATGTCATTGAGCTGAGATAGGACTTTTGGCAAAGTGTCATCCAATAGAGGCTTCCTCTTTTGCAATTTCCTCACATCTACCTTCTGTTACTGTTTTGGGTCACCTTGAAAGTATTTTGCATTGCTGTGTGGGAATCAAAGCCAAAGTTTCAGATTTATAGTTTGCCATTGCCTCCAGAATAATGCCAGGAGATGCACTAGCTGGGTCAGGAAAATTTTTCATGCCTTTAAGGAAATAGGCAAGTCATGAAGTACTACTGAGGTAAGCACATAAGCTTTAAAGTTTAAAAGCTTTTCTCACTATTATGTGGTGGTGATGTGCACTGAGTTGTAGAACAAGTAGTGATTCTATTGTGGGTATTGATTTTTATTTTTTTTTTAAACTGGGCCATGTGGAGGAATGGAATAAAGGTGTAAGAAATAAGAGATTCTTAGTATTTATTCAAGCACTCGTGTGATGGGTTAGCCCTTGGCTGGGGGCCAAGCCACACACACCCACNACAATGATACTGCCCTCCCCCCCCTCCCCAAGCGATGACCAAAGGCTCAGCCTGTTTCTGGCTAGCGATCCCAGAATTACAGTCGCGCTTCCCTCAGACGGGGGTGGGAGGGGGTCGTGGGGGGGTGTGGGTGCACTGCTCCCAGAGGCACTCACGGAACGGAGATAACAGTCCGAGTGTCCCAGGCCGAGAGCTGACCGGAGTGTGTGGGGTGGGTGGGGAAAGGCCTTGGGAGAGCGAATGCAGACACCTGAGGCGAGATGATTTTAAGCCTAAGGGAAGCAAAAGAGAGCGATCTCCCAGAAGGGTCCTCACCTATATACTGGGCATGGCGTGTATGTTATGGAATAAATTACTGGCTATTCTGAGTTTCAGTCTTAACATAAGGGCAAATCCTAGGCTAGCAATTGGCTGTGTGCCACACCCTCCCCCAGACCTCCCCCCCCTCTGTCTGCGGAGAGCAGAGAGGCTGAGGGTATCTGTCCTTGAAGTATCCTGGCAATAATTATAAACATTCCTTTTTATCAGCTCTTCTCCTGAGCATAAATCCAAGACATAGCCTCTTGTTAGCTATTTTATAATCCAAGGAGAAGGGATGGGGGGGGGAAGAATTGACAGAGTTAACTTTAAGCAGTCTGTCTTCGCTTAACGCTTAACCCAGGACAACTCATTATATTCACTTCTTAACTACCAAACCATTCTCAGTGCCATATTTATCTAATTACTTTTGTAATTATTAATGCTTCTAAAAATACTATGTATTGTTTATGAGGAAGCAGATTTCTAAAGTCAAGATGGGAAAATCAACATTTAGGCGTGAGGTGGGAGGATGTTTGTTTGCAGTATCAGCAAAAATAAAAGTGAAAAAAGAAGAATTTGTTAACACCTACCTTAGAGAAAGAGTATAAAAATGCAAGAAAATAATTCTCCATTAAAATTCTTAGAGTGCAGCAGTTCATTATACCACAAATCAGTATAGGAACTGAAAACTAATGGTGTATTGTAAATTAAGCAGAAATGTTTTCCCTTAATCTGTTCCAGTTTTATGCTAAGCAGGTGGGCTTTATATCTGGGTTAACTTTTCACAGAGCAAATGCTATTGAAATACACTGATGTATAGATACAACATACCAATAAAGCAGTTGGGAGTTGCAGCACGGTTAACCATATTCTGCTCTTTGTGTGCCGAAGACACACAGTCAGATAGACTTTAGAACAGCTAGGGGAAAGAAAAAAAAAAGGTGTTTAAGTCATCTCTGCCGCTTGGTGTCACTGTCCTCAAATAAACAATTGATCAAGATGAAACCTGATACTTGGAATGCAGTACTAAAATTAGCTGGTTTTATTTTTGGGGCCTTTGTGTTTTTGTAAATCAAGAGTGAAAAAATACATCCCAAGTGCTGAATGACGTGTGTCTCTGATGTGGAATTTGTTTATGCGATAAATCATCATTGGAAAAAAAATATTCAGAAGTACAGCCAGGGACACTTACCAGAGGATTTGAAACTTCAGCACAAAGTCTTACCACATGAGGTTTCTCTACTTCAAACAGGGCTTCAGCAGAGAAATGTTAGAGGATTTTCATCGGGATCATTTTTAAAAAATCTGGTCTTGAGTGTATGTCTGAATATAGGTATTACTCATAACAGAATCAGTGAACCTAAATGAAGCATAGTCCAGTAGTTCCCTTCTTAATAAGTCTATCATGTCTATTATTACATATGCTCATGAACAAAACTATCAGGGAAAAAGAATGTCATTTTAAATTCCAAAGAGTTACCAGATATGTTTAGGATATGCGTATAGGTTTTTCTTTTTTTATTATTTCATATTATTTGTGTAATTGTGAGTTCATGTTCCAGAAGAAAAATACTGTGCTAATGTTGAAAAAAGTCATCAGGACTTCTAGTGCATTAGTAACCTTGGCAGTCACTTCTTAAATGACGGGAACAGCTATTTTCCCTATAAAGGCTTTAAAAAAAACCCAATTATTTACTTTTTCAGGGCCTTGTTTGTTATTATTGTACTCTTTTATGCCCTCATTGATGGCAGGAGTGATATAATTTATGATAACACTTTCCCAGTTCAGAAGTGGTTGAAAGAAGGATCAAGTATAGTAATGCAAAAGTGATGGGAAATGTGATTTCTCTTCAGCCATGTCAGGTCCCAGGTGTCCAGTTAATACCAGCTCCTGTCAAGGATTTCACCTTCATGGCCAGATACTGTTTAGGGCAGTAGGAAGGAGAATACTTCCCACGCTATCTAAATGGAGGTTAATACCCATCTACTTAAAATCTTTGTGTCTGACAATCACATTCACTTTAAATTCCTGTTCTCATGTTCTAGCTTCTTGGTCTCCTGGCGATGCTTAGGATGATGTTGGTTACGTGTGTTTATCTGTACTAGCAGGGTCAAATCCTGAGACAGTTCTGTTGCATTTTATACAGTTAGAGCTATCTGTGTACACTGTCAAAGGCATAGGTTGTGATCTGGCTTCCAGACAGTTTTGCTTACCAGGATTTTGTTTGCAGAATGTAAAACTCAACAAACTGAGTATGGAGAGTTGTCTGAATACTACATCAGACTGCTCTGTCCCAACTAGTTTTCTGTTACAGGGTACTTGTAATCCAGTAGTTAGTTGCCAGAAGATGACACAAGGGAAGCTACAGTATAGTTATAAATGTTTTTATTTGTGCACCTGTTTACATGATTAGACAAAAACCAGATTCATTACATACCAGATACCTCAAGTTAAGGTTCACAATCACAGTGGAGTTAGTTTTATTTTTATATCCTGGGATACTCTCTGAAAAAAAAATCAATTTTATTGTTAACTTTCTGGGATAAGAAGAAAAGTTTGCCAGAGCCAGGTGGCATTCAGAGAGTTCAAATAGGTAGCAAAGATGACAGTGATCAACTTTCTTTCACCTTGTCTGCTGGGGGCACGACAAGAAGTAATGTGCTTTTTATATAGGAATGAAAATTTAACTTATAATGCTAGAGGGGAAAAAATCTGACTGCATGGAAATTTCACAAGGGGCACATTATTAAAGAGACTCTGAAAGCTTTATCACCTAATCTGTAAAACCTCCAAAAATGTCTAGAAGATGAGCTACACATACTTGATTCTATCTTGGAGCAGAGGGATAGATTAGGTGCCCTTCAGCCAGGCTGAAGAGATGCCATACCCACTTTCTTTTGTGGTGTGTGCTTACAGCATATTAACTGTCTTCATTCATGTAAATCGTAGATACTTCTACATAATATAATATCTTTAGATTTTTCTTAAATTATGTGATAGCAGAAGCCAAGAGCTTGAAACAGTGGCTGCCTGTAACCAGATTTCGAGTTCTTGCTCTAAAGCGTGGCATTACTAGACCTCTTCAAAGAAAAGGTCCTTGGGAGTTAGTGTGGAAAAAAAAAATCTCAGAACCAGCTGAGCTACTCTGTCTTGAAAAACAAAATAGCCTGAGGCAGACACCTGGAATGGAAAGTCTCAGCATCTATGGTTAAAGCATGGTAAAGTTACAAGCTATTAAAAACAATATCTGGTGAAGAGACATGTTGGCTGACCCCTGTTATGTCTACTGCTTGGCTTGTACTACCACAGGATTGCCTACTTCATGCATTCAAAAATCACTTGTCAGCTCTTGTCCTCACCACACGAAAGTGGCTTAAGATCATGAGATTTGAAAACAATTTAGGATGGACTTCCCTTCCCTCCATTTGGCTTCTGAGCATTAGATTTGTAGAGGTCACATTTCTAAACTTTTTTTTGCGACCAAAATATTATCACATTGCCAGAAACTGCATCTTTACACAAAATTGCATGGTTCAGAGTAAAATCATCACAACACATTGCACTCAAGTTGTTGCTTTTAAAGAGACAACTTGGAAACTTCAATTCCTGCAGTGTCTTTGCAGGACATTTTGAAGCAGATATTATCAAGAAATGTTCTGAGATGAACAGAGAGAAATGGATTAAGTCAAATCAAAAGGGCTTGAGTAGGGCCATATCTACAAAAGGAACTGGACACAACTGTTGCCTGGCAGTGCCCATTTTAAATAGGTAGCAGTGAGGGCTTCTGTTTGACACTGGATCCAAGTGTCCCAGAGTCAGACTTCCCAAGTTTTGAGGCCACTGAAATCTGCACAGCGGGAGTGCACGTTAAACTCTGCTCGTCTTCTGTGTCTGCTACCTGCCTCTGCTCAGGATTGAAACCTTGATTCAGCTGATAGATTTAGGTATTTAAAGCTTTTACTCTAAAAGCTTACCACCCAACACTGTTAGCTTAAATATGAGAGCTAAGTTCAGTTCTCTTCTCTGCCTTTAGAGATACCAGCCAATTTTCTATCTCTCTCAGGACCATTATTGAGAGAATTATTTCCTCCTTTGCAAAGAAAACCAAAATACTTACTGGGCTGGAGAATGCCTGGAACAAAGCTGTGAAGTATTCTTGATGTGGGAAACACCCTTTTTTAAAAATACCCAAATATTCAGTGACTCAGAAAGACAGAGCAAGAGCAAGCATAACTATTCAGACCAGTAACGAAATAACTTAAGTGTGGTGGCAGCTCTGGGTTGTAGTAGCAGCGCCAGAGATGTTTTTCTATGTTTTATGCTAAGCAGATGTTAGATCCAGCAAATAAGTAGTCACTGAAGCTAGAACTGGAGGAGCCAAATGGCTGCTGCTCCCTGCCCAGATGAGTGCCCTAATCTCAGACACTTTCTGGCTGAACTCATATTCATGTCTTTGAAAGATAATAATCTCCCTCTGCTTGCGAGATGGAGGAAGTTTGTTTCTTCTCAACTAGAAGAAGGTTTTGAATCTGGATTTACCATATTCTTGCTGAATCACTGAACTTGGGGCAGAGGAGAGGAAAAAGACCATAGCTGCCTCTTCAAGCAGTTACGGATTTTGTGGAGCCATGTTTCTTGGTTATGCTTTAAGTGCATCTGTTGGATCAAGCCCCTTGGCTGGTGAAGGTGGAGAGATTTGCCAGTTCGATGGATCCTGACAGTGTTTAGGCAGGAGGTTAGAAGTGTAGATACTCAGCAGTTTTCACACTCAGCACACCCAGAAGCAGAATTCAGGCACAAAAATGGGGGCAAGCACATCAGGTGGGTGTGTGTCAGGCATTGAAGTGAAGGCACAAAGTGGTGTGAGTTAGGGAGGCCCAGCCTAACCAGGAGCATGGTAAGTTAGGCTATTGTGAGGCAGTGGAGCTTCCAGAGCTGTGCTGCATGGCATCTTTTTCTGTACTGTGGATGTACCCAGGCGGTCTGGAGTAAGTTGGCTCAGATATCTCCCTCGGATGTTTAATTAAGACCTGGTGACACACCCTTAACCACCCAAATCCTTTTATGTCTGATTCATCTTTTGTTACTGATTTCACTGAAAAGTTCTGAAGTTAACTCACTGGAAAAAGTAGAAGAAAGCAACAGCTAATAAAGCCAATGGCTTTTAATTTGCATTAATAAAAGTACATTAAAAAAAAAAAGACAAACTTAAATTCCATTTGAGATTTTTCTAGGGACATCTCAACCACTCAGGCTTTGCTTCCTTGGTATTTAATATTACCAGAGCCCCTTAATAGTGTATAATAGTCTTATAATTCATATTCAGTCATAATTTATTCTGCATATTGTTCTTAGTGTAACTGGCAAGCATGCAGTTGTGTGAAAAATACCACCTTTAAAGAAAAGTTTATTCCAGGATCAGGCTTTCCTGTAACTGGATAAGCGGAGATGTGCCTTAAAAAAGTCTTTCACATACTACGTAAAATGCTTTTTGTGTTTAAGTTTGGGATGGTCTGGGAATGAGTCAGGGAATTATTAATTCCACTGCAAAGTAAATTTTTGTTTGATTTAATGATGGCTATCAAAAATATTTCTTGTAAAGCTTTCCAAATGTAACAACTGTAATGAAAGGATTATAGTGTATTTATGCCAATGCCCTTTACTAGATGAAATCAGAAATGGCTAATTGTATGTCATCGACTCCATATTTCTAATATACAATGGGAATTTCTTTTTCATACAGTAACACCTGTTTTTGTAGTGGCATAATCTGAATCACATGTAACCATAGATCTATTATATTAGTCTAAAGTATCCTATTAGCATATGTAGATTTTAGATACAGTAAAGATTTTCAACACTGATTAAGGTATAATTTTTTTTATTTTGCAAAAATTTCTGAGGCATGAGTGCTAATAGGATTTGGTTCTTTTCCAGCATCTTCTGTAGACAGTGAAGACTCGATTTCATTAGAAGTAGTGGCAAACAATAACATTTCTTTTAATTAGATGATCTCATGATTTCCACATATATTTATTCTGTGCATTATTGTTCGTTGGCAAAGCTGAGCTGCTTGGTAGCGTGTGAAACCGTATGTCTCAATAACATCTTATGGCAGGTGAGGGAGAATTTGCAAAATAGCATTTGCTGACAGGACACAACGCATTTTACTTTGATGGGGAAGTTTTCCTAAGTGGACTGTATGACTTAGTTCTCTCATACAAAGTCAAACCTACATGAGGCTCAGTGGGCCGTCCGGGTCTCTCTTTAACTCAACAAGGAGTTGTGTGCATGAAGCAAAGACCATATAGCATTAGGTACTGTGTATGCTGCTCAGTTGTCATCACTACAAAAAGACCTTCTCATGCTTGTAGTCTGTGTAGCTGTCTCACATTCTTCCTTCTTTTTTAATAAACTGTTAAGTTAGGTTTTCTTGATCTTTTACATGCAGCTCCAATACTGATCTTCCTCTATGAGCTTAACAGAAGCAATTACAAGTAATTTCAGGTGTTGCTTTTTCTCTTACTCTCCAGTGCTTAATATTTCATTGGAGTTCTCAGCAGTGTTTTGTGACATGAAGGGAAGAGTGGAAAGAGTGTGACAATTAGCAGCAGTCTTTTTAAAGACTTCTACAACAGTGTGAAGTAGTGATATCTTCAGTCAGATCCGTTTTCTTGAAATTTTTTTTTTACATCATTTACACTTTTAAGTAGATCTCAGAATACTGAGGGAAACGAAGGAAAGTATTTCTGGTCTTATAAATGGTCATCTGGAAGGCCAGAAGGGAAATCAGACCAAGGCAAATAGCAAAACGTAGCCCTGCAGAGTTCTTAAACAGGTGAGTAGCTGTAAGCGTAGGAGTTGGACCCACTGACTTTTTCAGTGTCATACCAAGCACCTGTTTAAGTGTTTTGCTGGTTCAGTACCTCCCAGACTGGGTGAGAGAGCCCAGTGTGACTGATGTCTAGGATCTGAGCTGTATAGGCAGTCTCTGAAGTATGCTGACATAGCAAGATGGGGAGGTTGCCGGTAGATTTATGATTGTTAGTGTTTGGTTGAACCACAACCCCCTCCTCTGATTATATCATTTTCTTCTTTCCATCTCACCAAATGCTCAGTTACACTACTTGATTTTGATCTCTCCCAGTTTCAGCACAGAGAAGGTGGGGTTTCATTGACTTTAAATAGAGCTTGTTCTGATTTACAGTTGTTTGCACAGGACAAGAGTCAGGCCAGTAAAGTGCACTGTGGAGGTTTGTCTTGTAAAAACCTAATGGCAATGGATTTGACAGAAGGGAGAAGGGAAGAAGAAACATTTGAGACTATTTATTAATCACAAATTCCTGCAGCAAGGCTTTTCTTGCCTTCATTCTGGCAAACGTACAGATGAGAGATACTGTGCAGAGACTGTTTCTGCGCAAACAGAAAGCCCTTCAAATGTAAACATTTGAGCAGCTGGCATGGGAGATTAGTGGAGCAGCAGTGAGAGGGGGGTAATAGTGGATAGTGGTGCTGTCTAAATTTAACAAAAGTTAAACAAGGTCCTTGTTCTACTTTAAGGGTTACAGGTCAGAAAGACAATATCAACTAAAAATACTTGCAATTGTACCAGTCAGTCAAAATCATTAACTAGTATTTAATTAAAAGTGGCTTGCCTTTCCAAAGGTGTGACACCTTCCTCCCCCCTGCCAAAAGAAAAAAAAAAAAGTGGGGTTTGAGAAAAAATGTTCTATGCAACCTGTTTGAATTAGGAAAAAAACCCTTTATCCGCTATCTATGGAAAGGCAGCGCTTTGAGGCTTCTTAATATTTTTGCTTTAGATTGTTAAATGTCTTAGTATATTGTTCTACTTTTAAGTTCCTGTAGGTGAATAATATATCAAAAGAAAGCGACATGCTGAGTAGTGTAGGGTCTGTTAGTCTTGTAGACGTGTTCATATGCTGTTTAACATCATTGGGGAGGAGGTTGTGTTTTGTTTCTTTAAACACTCACCAAATAGTTACATAGCTAGGCTATACATCAGGGTATCTGATCATGCATTGGATTTTTTGGATTTTGGTTTTTAACTTGTGTTTTAATCATGCTTTTAAAACAACTCCTTGCGTATTGGTTGTGATCTGATTCACACGTTTTGTTGGAAGTGCTTTACTTCTCTCATTTCTTTAGTAGCAGAAACCAAAGTATGGGTATCTGGAGCCAAATTTTATGTTTAAAAAATGAGAGCTGTGCTTTATGTGCTGGTGCTGTTAGTGATTTTCACTGAGCTTGAAAGTATAATGAAGAAAAAGATTTCCTGGAGAAATTACAGCGGCCGCATAGTTTAGAGCATTACAGTCTTTTGGCATCATAAAGTTAGAGTGACCATTGGAGACTTGATGCAGAACTCACTAGAGCCAGTGGAAAAATTCCTGCTGGTTTCAACTGGCTTTGGACCGTGTCCTTCATGAGTTGTTCGCCATTATTTACACTAAGCCATTTAAAAATCATTCTTTCATGTGCTACTTTGGGTTCTCTTTTGCATGGACAAAGATCTTCTGACGCTTTCCCTGTCATCTTTGAAAACATAAGACCTTCGTTCCTTTTTGATGGACAGTTGGCACAGACAAACCCCTTGAAGTTGCTTAATTTATAGAGCGTTTTCTCACTGAGGAAGGAGAAAACCCCAAAGTAAACACGTTAAGTCTTGTAGAAGATGAATAGCAAACAGTGGCAAAGGAAGGGAGTAGCTTTCACTGACCAATAATTTCTTGCAAAAGCAGGTTTTTCTTTGTTATCTGAAGCACTGCATACCCAGAGAAATTAGCAGAATTCTCAGCACTGCTTGCCCTGTTTAAGATGTAATTGTGCCAGTGAAAGTCCAAGTCCACAGTTTTTGACTCCAGTGTCAGTTAAATTTGGGACTGAGCTTGAAAAGTTTCTGCCACAGCTCCTCAGTGGGAAGTGCACTCCAATGGATTGGGATACTCCAGTCAGTAGGAATAAATAGATCGGACAGCTGTGATCTCTCAGTATTTCACACTAAATTCACAAAGGAAGTAAGGCTATATGCAGTGGGAAAATTAGTTTCTTAGGAATAACAAACATTCACAAGCTTGACTTGTGAATGTTTGGTATTTCTAAGAAACTTACATATATATATGTGTGTGTGTGTATGTATGTATGTATGTATAAAAAGTGGGAAAAGGCCTCCAGCACGGCTGTACTTCCACTTACTTTGAAGTATCCTATATGCTCAATTCACTTTTATTTAGAAAGTGAGACGGCCTGGACAAAGTCAGAGTTAGAAGAATAATAATGAGTGCTCACAATAAGAAAAAAATAAAAGGCCAAGGATGTTTGAAGTAATGCTTGAACAGAATTCTAAGAAAATTCAAAGAGCGGTCTGCTTCTTTATTCTTAACCTCTCGTTCTGTGCCCAATTATTGAACTTGCAAGATTTTTGCCAGCATGTTCAGGATATTGGTTATTCTCCAGAGAATACTTTTGAAGAATCCTACAGGATCGAGAGGAAGCTTGGATCTGGATTTCATGCTCTTGAGGATTCAGATCCTGAAACAAATTTGTTACTTCTTTGGAGTTTAAGCATATGTATTTTCTATCCCAGTTGCTCATCTCCTTTAATGGGACAAGCTTACTTTCTGTAGGTATTGATCTGTAGGTATTATGAAACAGAAGATGGATGTGTATGACACCTGGATGTGCTCTGTCCGTTGTCCAGCAGGAGAGTGTTGCCTCTAAACCTTCTCTTCACCTCTGTACTCCTGACCACTGATGTTGATCTGGGACTGAATATTCAGCTCCTGTAATTCAAAATGGCTTGTTGACATCAATATCTGACAATCAAGCTATGAACATGAAGCTTGTCTTTTGTTTTTGGCTTCTGCAGCAAGCTCCTTTTATCTCCTTAAAGAACTGGTCTGCTTCAGTGCCGTTACTTGCCACCAGAAATTCTCAGAATGGAAGCTGCAGATAGAGTTTGGGAGCTTGCTTAGGCCACCCCTTAGGGTTTCAGACTCAGGCTGTTGTACTCAGTGTGCATAAGTGTGTGTGCATACATGCACAAACGTGCATACAGACGTCTGAAAGAGCTAACTGAAGTAATAAATTCCGTGTGTTTTTACATACCTGTGTTTGTATGTAGATCCATTTATGTACACACAAGTTATGCACACACACATGCACACATGCGCATCCAGACATCTGAAAGAGCTGATTGAAACAGTGAAATTTCTGGCTGTTGACTCACAATTCATGTTGCTAGAGTCCTCTTCGTGACTCTGTAATTAGGATTTGTGTTTAGGTTTGCACTAATTTCAGACTTCAGAAGCTGATGTGTTCTTCTAATTTAAGTTTTCAAATCTTCAGAGGTTGCATTATTTTTCAGTAATATTTTTGGCAGCATTTTATCATCGAAAAGTGTAGAACTTCCCTCTTGAAAATTTGGTTTGACAGTTGGATGATTTTATTTGTTTCCCTCTCGTTAAACACCTACAGTTACCATAGGCTTCAAAAGGAAAAGCAGTTGCACAACTTATAGAATCATAGAATCATAGAATGGTTTGGGTTGGAAAGGACCTTAAAGATCATCAAGTTCCAACCCCCCTGCCATAGGAAGGGGCACTCTCCACTAGACGAGGTTGCTCAAAGCCTCATCCAGCCTGGCCTTGAACACCTTCAGGGATGGGGCATCCACAAGTTCCCTGGGCAGCCTATTCCAGTGTCTCACAACCCTCACAGTGAAATTCTTCCTAATATCTAGTCTAAATCTACCCTCTTTCAGCTTATACCTATTACTCCTTGTCCTCTCACTACACTCCCTGATAAAGAGTGCCTCCCCATCTCTCCTGTAGGCCCCTTTCAGGTACTGGAAGGCTGCTGTTAAGTTCCTTCGAAGCCTTCTCTTCTCCAGGCTGAACAACCCCAACTCTTTCAGCCTGTCCTCATAGGGGAG
>VZTO01010296.1:1943-20280 GCA_013400615.1 Syrrhaptes paradoxus | reverse complement strand
CATCAAATCCATGTCCCTCCAACTTAGAGACAAGGATGTCATGTGGGACTGTGTCAAAGGCTTTGCACAAGTCCAGGTAGATGATGTCAGTTGCCCTTCCTCTATCAACCAGCGCTGTGGCCCTGTTGTAGAAGGCCACCAAATTCGTCAGGCACGATTTTCCTTTGGTAAAGCCATGTTGGTTGTCACCAATCACCTGCTTGTTATCCATGTGCCTTAGCATAGATTCTAGGAGGATTTGCTCCGTGATCTTGCCAGGCACAGAGGTGAGACTGACCGGCCTGTAGTTTCGCAGGTCTTTCTTATTTGATTTTTTATAAATGGGGGTTATATTTCCCCTTTTCCAGTCTGAATTAACAAAGTATTTGTGTGGGAATCGGATTATAGGGACTGGAGCTAGAAGTCAGTTCCCTGAACTCAAGTAAATCAGAGCAACTGTTTTGACTTTAGAGAAGTTCTGCAGATCTTGGTGAAAATTTGCCTTTGAATTTCAGTACAGATTTTCTTCATTCGACTACAGCTATAATAAGTAGTGATTTTCAGAGGCCAAAAGTTGTATGTCTCAGAATTTCAGCAGGCACTGAAAGATAGTGAGAATTGATCTTTAATGGTTTTTGCCTTGGAAAACTTGTGTAGGGACACCACTTAGATTAAAATGAGGGAAAACACACTTTTAAATTTAACTAGAATAAAAATACTTTCAATAAAAACCAGAAAATATTCCTACAAAACCAAATACACACCCAAAAAACTTATGCCAGGGACTATTCCATTCGTAAGTCTCGTCTGTGTAAAAACTGGCTATGCAGACATTAGAGTAGATATTTTTAAAATGTTATGTTTTAAGTTTGTCTCCTCCTCCAGTATAAATTGGCATATCTACAATGAAAATATATTGAAGATGACCAACTCTAGTGCTTTGTTAGTTCCTATATGTTAAAAGAATTTGTTGCTACAGAAGTTCTTCTCAGTAGTTTTTCAAAATATTTCATTTTCAAAATCATTCATTCAAGACCACTAATGCTTTTTGTGGTTATTTATGATTGATGAATGCTTAACACCAGTGGAAATAATGAAAATGTGGTTTTTGCTGTTGTTGGTCTTTGACCTTTTGAACTCCCTGTTTCCTGAAGCCTTTTTCCAGACTATCAGTAAAGGCAGAGTTTGATTTTCAGTTTGGTCGTTCAACAGTATTTGATTGAGCTAATCTATTTTCACATAGTGCAAAAGTGTAAGTGAAAGGAGAAACCAGCCTTTTCAGACTAACAGAAATTGGGCTTTTTCCATTCTCACTCTTCCGAAATTGCTGTTACTGGATCTACTACTAATGGCCTCAAAGGCCAAGTGTAAATGGCCTCTTTTCAAATGTTCTTTCCTTGTTTCCTTCTGGCTGGATATTTTTCTGTCTTCTTTCTATAGTGGGATTGGATTGAATTTTAGAGTCTATGTGAATTTTCCTTTGTAATATTTGGTTCTTCAGGTTTCTTTCAAACGCGTTTTTCCATTAGGATCTGTCGTTGTCTTTTAGACCTCTCTTAGTAGCTTTTAAGACATTTCTTTAATTATTTTCTTCCATTCTGCCTCTTTCCATGTCTTTGTATGTGTTAAGTCCCTACCACAGAAATATTTATTACACATTCACAAATCTATGTATTAATCCCCTTTCCTTTCAGTACTGAATATTTATGAGTTTTCTGTTCATGTGACTTTTCACCCACTGTCTTAAACTCAACAAATGAGCATTAACATCACCGTCTTTCTGGGCTAGCACATGGGCAGTCATTTGAATTTTGTTGCAGAATGTGGTTTCTGTCCTGCACAGTATCCTTAGTTCATTGTTCCTTCCCCAGAATATAAGCCAGTACTCTCTCATCACGTTTACTGAAGTCTCCCCTCCTTTTCCAGATTTTTATCTTTGAATTTCTGCAAGGACTTCCTCTCTGGCAAATCTGGTGAACATGCTCATTTTTTGCCATAATGGCTGTGTTTTTGTTTCTCTCCTCAGTTCTTCCTATGTTCTTTCCTACTTCTTTTTCATCTGCTTTTGTATCACTTGGACAAATATCCAAAAGAGACTTGTAGTGTTTTCCACATTTTTTCCCAATTCCTTTCATAGTTCACTGAACTCCCTGCACGTCTCTTGTTACAAGCCCATTTTCTGTCCCCATTTGGTGAGATATTTCATCTCCAATAGATAACCCTTTCCTTTTCTTTATCGATTAGCTCCTCTGTTTTTTTTTATCAGGCATAGTATGTGAAAAAAATTGTCATCTATCTATTGCACTATCAGGTAAACATATGCTTATTTAGTGTGTAGCTATCAAAAAAACTATAAGTAATGTGAGTAGCTGAATTTGCTTACTGCCTGGTTTTTGTTAGCTGTTCCCTTTGGGGAATATTTTGAATTTAATCTTTCTCCCCATATTGCATTTACATATTTGTATTTTTGACAGTTATGAAAAATCTATTTTCAAAATATGGTCTTTTTTTCATAGGCTGACACGTTTTCACAGTGCACTGTGACAAAAAGAGTTGGACTTGAAGAACATAAATTTTTATCAGTCTAACCAGAACGATGTAAATCAGCCTTGAGAGAGTGCATTTTATATATAAATTTACTCTGGTATTTTCCCAAAAAGACGTTAAAAAAAAGAAGGGGGGGGGGGGGGAAGAGGGGAAAGAGACAACATTCTACAAATGAGACACCAAGTTGTCCACACACTTCTGAAAGTCAAGATAAATAATTCTACAGGTGTATGAAATGCAAACAAACCTTATCCTAAGCATCTGGCAGCATCCCCGACTCAGCCGTGGTTCAGCTTGACTTTGGAATTCACTTCAGATTGTGTCTGCAGCCTGCACTCGTACCTCCCACCTGAGTGATGAACAGTAGAGTTTCCATTAAACTACCAAGTACCATTGAAAGTATCCAATGAAGAAATGTTTGCTATGCTATGTTAATAATGGTTTTGTCTCACTAGGGTTTACGTATCCAAAACAAATGTAAGAATATTTACATTTTACATTTACAAGGGTATTCAAAATGCTTCTGTCATCCAGAAAGTAAAAAAACACAAAACAAACAAACAAAAACCCCAAACCCGCACACCAAACTTTTGTGTGATAAGATTTATGATATCATTTAGCCTGATGGTATGAGGTGTATAGTACAAGGGCATGAAGGAAGTTGGCATGTTCTGGAACCTTGTGCATATATATGTTTATGATTTCTCTGTGATGTGTCTGTCACCCTAATGTGTCATTTTGAGAGACTGGACATGCATGTGCTTTTTAGAAAAGATGGTGATTTTATTATATCCACTCACAAAGATACCTGTAATGCACATGTGCTGAAGTTTGTGGCTATTTTAATGGATGTCATTAAATTTATACCAATGTTGAAATGTCTTCTAATAATTTTAAGTTTCATAGCTTTTTAGCTGTGTTTATGGAAACTGAGAATCTGTTGGAAATCAGAATATTAAGTGGGATATTATCTGGAATATTAAGTGGAAAATATATTGGCTTGTGTGGTTATGAGCTGAATTTTGCTTTTTTGAACGTGTCACCTACTTGCTTTGCTGATCATGTTTCTTTAGAAAAGAATGTTTAGCAACCTAGTTCTTTCATTTGTGGCTAAATGGCTTCAGATTTTAGCAAAACAGGTTTTTATCCTTCATAGGACACACAGTGACAGAAATAAAACAAACTATGCATTATAAAGATTTGTAGCAAGTGTATTTTCACTGCCTTGAGTTGAGGCTGACTTGTCAACGCTAACAGCTCTGAATCTGTTTCTTGTCTTTTTAACAAGTTCCCCAGCTCTTGATGCCTGAGGTCCAGAGGATACATGCTTGCTGGTTACTTCAATGACTTCAGTGTCCAGATTGATAGGAGAGGACACAAATGATTTATGTGTGCCTTCCAAACACTGATTTGTATATTTCGGTCTTCTCATTAGCACCAGGCAGCATGCTCCCTTCTCTCACCTTCCGAGTTGTTCATAGGGGGTTATGCTTTATTTCTCTCTGTCCCACCATTCAGAAAAGGTAGTATCTACCCTCTCTTGTCAAGAGAGGTTATTTTTGCTAGTTTTGCTACTTCAAAAAAATATTAATTTATTTGAAACACATTGTCACTTAAACAGAAGAGATGATACAAGAACACAGATGTAAATCAAGTTAGCTTGTCTTCCCTTTTCTGCATGTATTGCTGTGATAGAAAAAAAACATTGCATCTGTTTCTCTTGATACTATTGCTATCTTCTTTGTGGTTTTTGTTAAGTGTGAAGAGTAGTGTGACTTGGTAAAATCTGAAGAGTGAAAAATGGAAACAGGAGAAATTATTTAGAGGAAATACATCAAATTTTAAGTCACTGAGGTGATTCAAAAGCTTTTATTCTCAAAGTATTGAGGAATCACATCTGTCATAAAGTCTTGAAAAAGTATGGATGATTTGAATATTATATATACATTGTTGAATTCATAGATTTGTATTTCACTGCTTGGTATGTGCCATGGTAGTTTATTCACTTTTGGAGAACTCAGATTAAATTTTTTATCTCAGATTGGCTGAATACTAGAGAGATGGTAGTAGGAGGTGATATTGATATTAGCAGTTAGGCTTAGTTTTAATACATCTGATTCTTTATAGTTTCAAGAATTTACAGACATGTTCATGGTTAGCTGGAATGCGTGTATTCCCAATCCGTGTTTTCTCACCTATTCACGACTGGAGTAAAAAATTTTTATTCCTAAACATCAAAGTAAAATATTCAACTGTTAATAAAAAAAGTAATCAACGTATTTGTGATTTTTGCCATATTAATTCAATATCTATGTGATTTTCAGATGGAAGAGGAGTTTTTAATATTGCTTCACACACAAGAAGTATAACAAAAACTAAAGAAGATTCTTGGAAGCTCTCTCTGCTTGGGCATCCTCTTTGTCCTCAGTGTAGTGCACAGGGCTTGAGTTAATACCCACACTTGTTCCCCACTTAGAAGTTTACAAACAGTGAATCTAAGCCCCCTGGTCTGTTTTGGAAAGCTTTTCCTGAACATTTCCACTTTTCTAGTTCTCTTTCAGCTTTTCTGCTAGGAAAAAGGTTGGATACCACACGAGGTGTGTAAAGTGAACGTAAATCAGTTGGAGCTGGAAACCAAGGTTGTGCTTCTAACAGTAGAGATAAAGAGATGCTTTACATCACATGACCTTACCTAAGTGAGGACAAGAAATGATCAGAGGGACTTCTAGGAGGGGAAACTATAGTTAAGGTAGAAGGAGAAAAGTTCTGATGATAAGGATAGTTAAGCAATAAAACAGGATAATTGTGGATGGTGTGGACCTATGTCATAGGAAGCTTTTAGTAACCCCTGCAGGGACAGATGGGTCGTGCTACTTCAGTTCTGGGAGATAAAGTAAATGCCTTTGTAAAGAAGGTGACTTCCTTGCACCTGGCACTGCTGGGATTTCTGATGGACAAACTCTGGACTAAAATGAGAGGAATGTGGTCAGACTCAGTGAGGGAGAACTGGCCAAGGCACAGGAGAGAGAATGTTCTCAGGCATTTTTAATTCTGGCTGTGTAAGTTCTGGTGTCCACTAAATGGGCCCTGACCACAAAATCTGGAATTGCTAGCTAGATACTAAAATAGACTTATGCAAGCACTGTAGTTGTACAGGCTTCAAAGTATAGCTCAAAACTTCTACAGTAAAACCTTGAAAGCCTTCTTGCCAGACATATAAAATCAACATGGTCCTGCCTGTATGAAGTACTGTTGTGGAAATGAAATAGTTGCTTCTCTTTTAATATTGTGATGGGCGACCAGATAATTTCCTACCCATAGCAAAATGTGATGAGATAATAAAGCAACATAAAGTAAATTGCATTAAAATGCCCTTTTTTTTTTTTTTTATCAGAGTAGGAAGCAGGAAAAGGTAAACTTTTTTTTCTTTTCAGACTGTATNACTGTTGTGGAAATGAAATAGTTGCTTCTCTTTTAATATTGTGATGGGCGACCAGATAATTTCCTACCCATAGCAAAATGTGATGAGATAATAAAGCAACATAAAGTAAATTGCATTAAAATGCCTTTTTTTTTAGTTCAGTTCAGAGCAGGAAAAGGTAAACTTTTTTTTCCTTTCTGACTGCAGACTGTATGCAAGTATGAGAATCACAAGTGCTTCAGGGAGTACAAAAAACAAACTGTATTCGGTGTGGCTGGTTAGAAAGGAAAATCTGAGTAGTCACAATTTTGTTTTTTTTTTAAACTATGTCTCCAGGCAGTCTCATGACCACAGTATTATGCTTGGACTAACTGAGTTTTGGTGTTGTCAAATGTAGTGCTAGTATAAGGAGTTTCAGTATCACCAACTTTAATTTGTGTGGTAGATCTGACATAACCTGTCTGATATTTTAAATGGCCAGTTGTATTCAGTTCCGGTGTCAACCTCTCCTTGTTGTCTCCTCTGTCACTTGGAGAAGGAAATTATCATCAACGCATTCCAGGAACCTCCTGGATTGCTTATGCCCTGCTATGTTGTCCTTCCAACAGATATTGGGGTGGTTGAAGTCCCCCATGAGGACCAGGGCTTGTGAGCATGAGGCTGCTTCTATCTGTCTGTAGAGGGCCTCATCCACTTGGTCTTCCTGGTTGGGTGCCCTGTAGCAGACTGCCACAATAATGCCACCTGTCCCTGCCCTCCCTTTAATCCTGACCCGTAGGCTCTCTATTGGCTCCTCATCCATCCCAGGCAGAGCTCCATGCACTCCAGCTAGTCCCTGACATAGAGGGCGACACCCCCTCCTCATCTCCCCTGCCTGTCCTTCCTAAAGAGCCTGTATCCTTCCCTTCCAACACGCCAGTTGTAGAATCCATCCCACCACATCTCAGTTTTGCCACTAAGATCACAGCCCTTCAGGCCTGTGCACATCTCTTACTCCTCTTGTTTATCCCCCATGCAATGTGTGTTTGCACAGAGGCATCTAAGTTGGGCCCCCAATGAAGCTGACTTACTGGCTGGAATTCCTTTGTGCTGCTTTTCATGTACTCTCATGCTGGCCTGTGATCCTTTTCTAGTCTTTGGTCATCTATTGCTGCCACTGGCATTGAACTGGTAGGAGAAGGATGGATTGAGGTTCATCTCCCTGGCAACTTTGGTTTAAACCCTCTTCACCAGGTTGGCAAGCCTGTGACCGAAGATGCTCTTCCCTTTCTGACAGATAGATCCCATCAGCTCTCAGTAGACCAGGTTTCTCAAAGTGAGTCCCATGGTCTAAGTAGCTGAACCCCTGGCTGTGGCACCACTCCTGTAACCATTTGTTGATTTGACAGATTTGACTGGCCCTTTCACACCCCTTCCCTTTAACCAGGAGAACTGATGAAAAAAACTAGCTGCACTCCAAAGTCCCTTACTGCCTCTCCCACGGCTCTGTAATCCTTCTTGATACTCCTCAGGCTGCTCCTGGCTGTATCACTGGTGTCCATGTGAAAGATCAGCAGTGGATAATAGCCAGTGGGCTATACGAGGTTTGGTAGTCCCCTGGTGATGTCTTTGATACCAGCCCCCAGTAAGCAGCACACCTCTCTAGAGAGTGGGTCAGGTTGGCAAATGGGTGCCTCCGTACCTCTCAGAAGAGAGTTGCCACTACTATCACCCGTCACCTTTTCTTAGTTGTGCTGGTTGTTACACAAAGAGCCTTACTCGGCTCCAGCGTCTCTTGAGATGTGATGCCCTTTCCTCTTTAGTCTGCAGAAGAGTGAAGCAGTTTTTCAAGGGCACCTCGGGCTTCAGAGGAAGCCTCTTCCTCCTTTTGGTCCTTGCCTTTCCAAGCTTCCATTCTTCCGCCTTCTTAGCTTCCCTCCCTTCTGCATTACTGACCGCTCATCTTCTGTGTGTGCTGATGGGGGAGTTTTTGGCTGTTTAGCTGTAGGTCCACAGCAGACTGCACTTGGAACCAGCTACCTAACTCCTTCTCGGCCACCCTGATGCTCTGCAGTCTTCTCACCCCCTCCTGCAGCTCAGCCACCTGCTGCAGGGAGCTCCTCCACCTGAGCCCACCTTTTGCAGACAGGTCCCCTGCCCGTCCCTGCCCAAGGTGAAAGGTCTATGCACTTCTTGCAGTCCAAGGTCTGCACTGCAGCCCTTCCCTTCATCAGCGCCATCTAGATGGAGGCATCAGCCGCCTCTGGGGTAGGTGGTGCAAAACCCCCAGCCGGAGCTGCAGTCTTTGCTCTGTCCAACGTGTAAATATTCTTGCTGTCACTGAGTAGATTGATTTGTCTGCCTGCTCTAAATCTTGTTTTTCGTATTAACCCATAGTACACCTGCAGAAAAAAAAATCCTTTATGATGCTTTTATTCTTATTTTTTGTCTCTGTTTTGGAAAAAATAAAACCCCTTACTTTCTGCTGATACATCTGGTACTTTGTGTGTTTAAAAACAGCTCAATTGATTACTTTTGATTTAAAAACTTCTCAGAAGGAAATTGCATAACAAGAATGGGAGCACAAATATGTGAGTTTTGGCAAAGAGCTGCGGAAGAAAGGCCTGGCTGTAGCAACCTCACAAGAAAAGAACTTGACATTTTGAAAAATTTCTATTCACCGGAGTGGACAGGGAACGGGATCTCAAATCACTCTCACAGGCAAGCTGCAGTCTCTTCCTTGCTGACCTTTAAATGCCACTTAGTGTCATCAGAAAATCAAGGAAATGCTAATAACAGGACTTTGGGTAAGGGAGTTATATATGAGGGATATGTTTTGAAAACAAACATAAGCTGACTTCCATTTTTATACACATCTATTTTTGTAAAGCAGAATTCTCACAGCAGTACAGTTATATTTTTAATGGCTTAATCTTATTTTATTAATATTAACATTAAAATTTTCAGAAGTATCCATAAGATACCAGAGCTTGTATTCATCCTTAAAAAGGGAATAGTTTGCAAAAGACATCTTATAATTGCCTTGTAGGTTGATAACTTTGGAACACAGACTGGCCTCTACTTTAGGCTCTTAATCTAGCTTGTGCTGAATTCAGCATATTAGGGACTTTGGTAGTCTTGTAGAAAGTTTGCTTACCAGTTTCTTTTGAAAGTGGGACTGGTATGCTTAAGTCACCAGGTTACTCTGAACCTTCATACTTCTGTGCTTTTAACAGCCCCTCTTTGCCCTTCCAAAAAGTCTAGAAGAACTAGTAGGAAGAAATAAAATTAAACTGCTTAAACCCAAGGAAAGCATCTTGTACATTAGAAAAAAGAAAGTTCCTAGATTTCAGAAGTTTAATGAGAGGGGAAAAAACTATCTGTCAAGATGACATGAAACAATGGATCCATGAAACTTGATGGCACCATTTGTAGGTACTGCAGCTATTTCTTGCCTCCTTCCAATATCTACTTCAAGCAATTGAAATGGACTTTACTCCATGGTTGTGGTTCAGTATGTGTTCAAGACCCTTGCTCAACTGGAGTCTTAATTTGACTGCTGACCCATACTGCTGTATCTGTGTTTGTACTGGGTTTCCTTTGGCTTAATTCAGGGGAGAATAAAAAAGACAAAACTGTTTCTTCTTTCTTGCTAGTTTGCACTACTTAATTGTTGTTTGAACTGGTAACAAAGTGCTCTTACAGGAGTGACCTAACAAAGACTGATTTTACAAGTTGTGAGACATTTTTTAAAGCTCTTTATATAATTCACTGCAATAAAGTTTCTTTTTCTGAGATTTTTTTTTTTGCAGTGCAGTTAAAAACCACATGGATTATAAGAACTGATTTTGGTTCTGAGCAGAACATGCATGCTAACCTGCTTGTCAAGTGAAACAGAGGATAAGGGCTGAGTTTTTTAGCCAGCAACGTTGTCTGCAATACTTCAGCTTGGCTTTCCTCTCACTTACACCTCTGTAATTTGAGTAATTCCACTGAAATTGATCTATTGATAACAAAAGGACAAGAAATGAGAGATGGTTTGGATAAATGGCATGTACATATCAGGTCCCTGCAAATTTGCTTAATGAATGTTGTATGCTTTTAATAGTTGCCATGCTAACCTGCGTGAAAACCAAACTTCCAAAATGCAACGATTTGGAAAGAAGCTGTGCTACATGTAGCACAACATAAAATAGAAAAGATGGGTAAGGTGTTGTCTCTCTAGATTAGATTCATTAAAAAAAAAAAAAAAAAAGATTAGTCATGACAAAAACACTTGGGACACTGGTTTGTGTGCAACTTTTTTTTTCTCTTAAAGCTAATGAAAGGACTAAACACATGACAGAGCTTGAAGGTCTGCCTCCAGTTATACAAAGCTCTCATTGCTGAATGATGGGGCATCCAAAACTGCTTTGAAGTTGTCCTCATTCCATCCCCCTGGAAGCCATAGCAAGTTTTTATTTTAGAAGAAGAGTCTTAACATGAGCATTCTTGAAATGCTCACTCAGTAAATAATGGGCTTGATGTAAGGGTTGGACTTGGAAAAGAAAACATAGATGAATTTTCAAGGTTTTTATTTTTTCTTTCATTAGTCTGTTTATTATAGACTATTTATAGTGTCATGTAAGTATTACATTTTTTTCCTGTATCTTCTGTTAGGAAATCCAAGGTTTAAAAAAAAACCAGACTTAAAACATTTAGTTGTTCATCACCATACTCCTTCACAGTGATCTGTTGCATGGAAAAGGATTCTGATAGCTCTTTAGCCACAAGACTTTGAGGTAGAATTGAATAGGATATAAATTTAAAACTGGATACATCGTATCTTCTTACCAGTACCCTGTATTTGTAATGATGGGAGGGAAGTTTTAGGGAGTTTTTATTATTTGTATACATCTTTAAATAGCTTAACAAAATTTCTCAAACTTTTTATCCAGCAAGGAAAATCAAAGAACTGAAACAGTCACAAAAGAACACCTGTAGAATACACTTAAAAACTATTTTGTTCAGTCATTTTGTAAGTGTGTGAAAAGAGGAGACTGCTTTGTATTTCACCCTGTGAATTCTGTCATTCCTTTAGGAATAAGCAAACTTTATTTGATAAAACCAGGTACAATATGCAGTGAGAACGACTTAAAACTTGTAGGTTACAGATGAAATCATTATTTTTTCCACTGCCCAAGATATAGGGCCAAGAAAAGAGTATATTTCTTTGTAAGATTAGACCTGATCTTTTAAACCCCACCTTCCATTTTGAACTTTTTTCTTCATTTGCTGGAAAGGTGAAGAAGCTATTGATGCTCTTCAGTTCAGAAAAATTGGAGATGAAAGAGATGTGGCAAATACTGCTTTAATGCTTTAGTAAAACTCTTGTCAGTCACAGAAGACCAGGAACATGCCCTGTTTCTGCTAAACATACTATTCCAAGATGATGTTTTCTATGCAGTGTGCAACATAAAAGATAACAAAAGCATCCAGCTGATAGTTTTAAATCAGTGATAATTATCACATGCATAGTAAATGCAGGACAAGAGGCACATCAGCTTGCTATCTGCATTTAGCATTTTCAGTTGCTTTCACAGGAATTAGTTAATTAATTCATAGGACACTGAACTTTACTGGGCAGTAAGGAACCTGTATTACCTTGTATTGGGTCTGGCTGAGATAGAGCTACTACTGTAGCCCCTCCCTTGCTACCAGAACAGACTTGGAGTCAGGGGAAACATTTAGCAGTTACTTACAGGAGCCATCACTGTAGCCCCTCCCCTGCTACCAAACAAACCCACCACACAAAACCACAACATGCATACATCTTTTTGCATTGCTGTATTTTTTAGCTCTTTCTGCTTCATTAGTGCTTCCTCAAGAGTTCTAAAATTAAATGAATTGTCATTTTGAGCTTGCTGCTCCATGTTTTTAATATTTACCTAAGATTGCTCTTGGCACTTGGGGAAAGGAATTATCATACTATGTCACAAGTCAAATTCACTGCAATTTATGCTCCTACAGAAGTCCAAATATCCACCACAATGATGAGGCAGCCATACAATTGAGGAAAAGTATCTTCCAGCACTTTCCAGACTGGAGAAAGGTTCAAAGACCTGCCTCTTGTATTTGGAAGGTGATGGGATTTGTGGTAGCCTTTAGTTTCCTGCCAGTATGTATCCTGTAGTCTTGGACAAAATTCTGCCTGAGAGCTTTATGTCATTGATGGGTGAGTTTTGCAAGTGCAGTAGCATGTTCTGTTGTGATAAGAACAGCATTATCAACCATGGTCATTAGCCTGTGCTTCCAGAGTAGGTATCCTGCTCCAGATCACAGTGGGTTGGTATCAGTGATGATTTCACAAAAGCCATTTCTGAGAAGAAGAGACTGTCTCATAACTTAATTAAAAAGTAAAATTTTCAATTTAATATGGAAGGTTCTTTTAATTAGAAATAGCAAAAGACGACTCACAGGTTTTGAGGGAAAAGTTTTTGCAAGATCTTTATTAGCAGATTCAAAAAATTAATTATGTTAAATGTAAGTGTCAAAACTAAACTAAAAGTGGACGTTTTCAAGCAGTCATGTTTCCTGGTCTTTCCTATTTGTAGATGTGCTACTGGATGACTGCATATATTTGTATATTAATATAAACATTTATTAAAGCCTTGATCTGAAATCAGTGATACTTTGTCCATTAATTTTGTTAAGTTTTCAATGAGAACTAAAGTAATTTTTAACATTAAGAAATTGAAATAGTTTCTACTTCTCCTTTCATCTGGGCTGGTTAAAATCTGGAGTGGTGCCTGTCAGTAGGACTTCTTTTTGACCAGGTTAAATGGTTGTTTTCAGTAGACTGTACATGATTATACTTGATTGTNTTGTTCATCACCATACTCCTTCACAGTGATCTGTTGCATGGAAAAGGATTCTGATAGCTCTTTAGCCACAAGACTTTGAGGTAGAATTGAATAGGATATAAATTTAAAACTGGATACATCGTATCTTCTTACCAGTACCCTGTATTTGTAATGATGGGAGGGAAGTTTTAGGGAGTTTTTATTATTTGTATACATCTTTAAATAGCTTAACAAAATTTCTCAAACTTTTTATCCAGCAAGGAAAATCAAAGAACTGAAACAGTCACAAAAGAACACCTGTAGAATACACTTAAAAACTATTTTGTTCAGTCATTTTGTAAGTGTGTGAAAAGAGGAGACTGCTTTGTATTTCACCCTGTGAATTCTGTCATTCCTTTAGGAATAAGCAAACTTTATTTGATAAAACCAGGTACAATATGCAGTGAGAACGACTTAAAACTTGTAGGTTACAGATGAAATCATTATTTTTTCCACTGCCCAAGATATAGGGCCAAGAAAAGAGTATATTTCTTTGTAAGATTAGACCTGATCTTTTAAACCCCACCTTCCATTTTGAACTTTTTTCTTCATTTGCTGGAAAGGTGAAGAAGCTATTGATGCTCTTCAGTTCAGAAAAATTGGAGATGAAAGAGATGTGGCAAATACTGCTTTAATGCTTTAGTAAAACTCTTGTCAGTCACAGAAGACCAGGAACATGCCCTGTTTCTGCTAAACATACTATTCCAAGATGATGTTTTCTATGCAGTGTGCAACATAAAAGATAACAAAAGCATCCAGCTGATAGTTTTAAATCAGTGATAATTATCACATGCATAGTAAATGCAGGACAAGAGGCACATCAGCTTGCTGTCTGCATTTAGCATTTTCAGTTGCTTTCACAGGAATTAGTTAATTAATTCATAGGACACTGAACTTTACTGGGCAGTAAGGAACCTGTATTACCTTGTATTGGGTCTGGCTGAGATAGAGCTACTACTGTAGCCCCTCCCTTGCTACCAGAACAGACTTGGAGTCAGGGGAAACATTTAGCAGTTACTTACAGGAGCCATCACTGTAGCCCCTCCCCTGCTACCAAACAAACCCACCACACAAAACCACAACATGCATACATCTTTTTGCATTGCTGTATTTTTTAGCTCTTTCTGCTTCATTAGTGCTTCCTCAAGAGTTCTAAAATTAAATGAATTGTCATTTTGAGCTTGCTGCTCCATGTTTTTAATATTTACCTAAGATTGCTCTTGGCACTTGGGGAAAGGAATTATCATACTATGTCACAAGTCAAATTCACTGCAATTTATGCTCCTACAGAAGTCCAAATATCCACCACAATGATGAGGCAGCCATACAATTGAGGAAAAGTATCTTCCAGCACTTTCCAGACTGGAGAAAGGTTCAAAGACCTGCCTCTTGTATTTGGAAGGTGATGGGATTTGTGGTAGCCTTTAGTTTCCTGCCAGTATGTATCCTGTAGTCTTGGACAAAATTCTGCCTGAGAGCTTTATGTCATTGATGGGTGAGTTTTGCAAGTGCAGTAGCATGTTCTGTTGTGATAAGAACAGCATTATCAACCATGGTCATTAGCCTGTGCTTCCAGAGTAGGTATCCTGCTCCAGATCACAGTGGGTTGGTATCAGTGATGATTTCACAAAAGCCATTTCTGAGAAGAAGAGACTGTCTCATAACTTAATTAAAAAGTAAAATTTTCAATTTAATATGGAAGGTTCTTTTAATTAGAAATAGCAAAAGACGACTCACAGGTTTTGAGGGAAAAGTTTTTGCAAGATCTTTATTAGCAGATTCAAAAAATTAATTATGTTAAATGTAAGTGTCAAAACTAAACTAAAAGTGGACGTTTTCAAGCAGTCATGTTTCCTGGTCTTTCCTATTTGTAGATGTGCTACTGGATGACTGCATATATTTGTATATTAATATAAACATTTATTAAAGCCTTGATCTGAAATCAGTGATACTTTGTCCATTAATTTTGTTAAGTTTTCAATGAGAACTAAAGTAATTTTTAACATTAAGAAATTGAAATAGTTTCTACTTCTCCTTTCATCTGGGCTGGTTAAAATCTGGAGTGGTGCCTGTCAGTAGGACTTCTTTTTGACCAGGTTAAATGGTTGTTTTCAGTAGACTGTACATGATTATACTTGATTGTGCATGTAAATTGGAAATAGTTTCATGGTAGCAGAGTTTCTCTTAGATAAATGTGCAGAGAATACTCAGGTAAATCAAGCAGATTCATAATAAAACAGACAAGCCTGGGGCACAGACAGCGTGTGATTAATAGAGTGTTCTGATTTAAGAGTAAATCTTCCTTTCAGAAATGTGTATTACATCAATGCATTTGTATAACTTTAATTATGTGTCTTGATGAAGCTTATATTTTAAATAGCAAGCATCTGTGGTGTTCCCATCAATAGTACTGTTAAACTGCAGTAGGTGCTCATCGTGTCTCCTGATGTATTAATATCGCCTGTAAGCTTTGTTCCAGTTGACCTTTAGAAGTTTCCCAAAGTTACAGTTTGCAATTCAGCAAGTTTGGCAGAGGAACATACGTGATTATTCATATCATTGTTTAAATGGTAACCAGATGTGTCTTGTTTTTCTTCTTTCTTTCCCATTGTTTTTAAAAAGTGATGTTAATCCAAGATGTTATTAATCCATTTACAGGGTTTTTCCACAGCACCAAGTTCCCCTTCAGTGAATTCTCGTTCTGGTAGCCTGGGTCCATCACTGTCCCTTGGTAACATCTCGGGAATGACAGCAAACCCAGAAGTGAAAAAGCGCAGAGCACCTCCTCCACCAGTTGTGGCACCTGGGTTTCAGAACGTGGAGATGAGTGGCCAAGAAAAGACAGCAGCACAGGTAACAGTGACACCACAAAATGGGCTTTTTTGCTTGGTCTGCTGGCTACTATCAGTTCATTCATCAGAGCTGAAGTCATTCGCAGATATTTTGGCTAGCCATTAACTACAGCTCATCAAAACTCTTAATCTTACAAAATAAAATTATCAAAAGTCTTGGAGTTTTGTACAAATTTACTTAACTTTCTTGAGACTGCCCCAAGCTTTCTCCAATGTCAAGCATCTTTCTAAATCAGAAAAGTTTTGTGAGGCATTATGCTAAAAAGAGGGTGAAGAAAAGTAAGGCAGAAAAGCTGGAAATTGTGTTGAGTGACTAGGTATCCTTACTGGCCAAGGCAGTCCTGGAAAATGTGTGACAGTTCTAATGACTGATGAAAATGTTCAGCATGATGTTTTGCCCAGATACTTGTCAGGCTGTCACCTACATCTCTATTTCCAGTGCTGCCGTGGGATACCAGAAGGTCTGCTCTGCTTTCTGAGTTGTGCCATGTGACCTTTTAAAGCAGTGCTCTGTTTTTGCTTTTAAAAAAGGTCACTGTTCCGCAGTACAGTTATCGAGAATTAAACAGAAATGGGGGGAAACCTTTCTGAGGACCTAACCCTTTGAAAAGAATAGAGTTAAGGGAAAAGGAAATTGTTGTTATAGTGGCATTCAGGTATGTATGTTACTAAACATGTGCAAGCACATTAAGACTTCTGGTTCCACCATCAACAAAAAGTATTACATTCTAAATGTAAACTGTAAAAGTCAGTGTGTAAAGCTATATATGGATACCAAATAAGAATGCAAGGAACCAGTACCTTCAAGGTTGTGTAATGTGGACTGACTCTGTCTGCTTAATGCTTGTCACCTGTACAGCTGACTAATTTTGGAAAACAAACTGTATTAGCAAAAAATTGAGTCAGGAGGAATCTTTGAATTCAGTATAGTGGAGGAAGAGGAGTCTAGTGCTCCATATCACTCTCTGTCACTCTTAGTGTGCATTAAGACATACATTAAGTGCCTTCTCCAGTAAAGCATTGTGTAAGCAAAGTTGATGCACACTCTTGGTAAAGGATTGTGGAAATCTTGTTTTCCCATTCTTAGGGTATCTAAAAGTGTGATTGCTGGAACATAGCAGTGTTTCGTCTTTCAACGTTGAAATAGTTGCCTCTGAAATAGCACTCATTTGTAGATGCAGCTGAAATGAAACAGTGTTTCCTTGCAACATTTGGTACCGTTTCTTTTTTAAAATTTCCTTTTGAAATTCCTACTGTAAATATTTTTATGAGGTTTCCAGTGTCCCCCAGAGTTAAACATTTAATGTGTTTGAGATAAATAGTTCTTCTCATACAAAATTACTGTGGCATTATAACTTTTAAGTTTATACAACTGTGGCAATCACAGACTACATTGTTCTGCCATTCTCTTAGGCTTATCTCCATGCAGTTTGGCATTGAGAATTTAAATTGTGTTGCAAAAAAACACCGAAAATCTAAACTCTTATTAACCATATTAACATTACTGTTTTCAGCATTGTTGCAAGTAAATTAAAGTGCTGTCTTTCTGAATCCATTGGGAGGAAAGTATTTCTTTTATTTATTGCAAGTAGCATACAATACAGTGTAAACTGCAAATTCTCATAATCTAAAGGAAGAACTGTTTTGAAGAAGGGAAACAGATGAAGGTTATGTCAGAGCATTTTCCATGACAAATTTAATTCTGGGCCACAGAAATGTCCTGTGTAGTTGACAAAGCCAACAAAGAGAACAGTGGATTATGGGCACTGTTGCTAGAGTCTGTTTGGCTGCATTTGTTGTGCAAAGGACATATTTCTGGAAATGGTTGCATAGATCAAAATATTAAACAGATATGGTGTGCTTCTGAAGCTCCCAGGCTGAAAGTTGCTCCCAGGCTGCCCTGTAGTTTGAAAAAGAATGTATGAAATACAGTTGAAATTAAACACAAGTTCCATGAAGAAATCAAAAACAGAGGGAGGAGATTAATTATTCAGTATTAGGCAGCAAGGTAGCAACAGGAATATTGTTTATAAGATAACCCAAACAGTTCTATTTTATCTACGTGCAGACTATCCAGTTTGCTGTGAAAATAGAGTAAGAAATCTCAGGGTGCAAGTTTATTTCTTTAGTTTATGGGAAAGAATTAGNCAGAAAAGCAAATACTGTTGCTGTTATGAATACCTGTAGTTTGACTTTACAACCCAGTAAGCCCATTGTTTTTAACCCATAGTTATGCTGCAGGACATTCAGTTTTCTTTACAGCACAAGATTATTCTTCAGGAATGTGTATCTGATCTCCTTGCCTCGTGGTTGCAATCAGAAATTACCATGTGTATGAAGACTGGCATGTTTAAATTTATGCTTTAGATTTAGATTTTCTCCACTTGCTAGTCTGGATAGTTGTATTACTGCAAAGTAATTTCACCATATTGCAGTTTTTGTTTCTATGGTGCTTACAGTAATTTACCTCCTTGAGTGTAAGGCTCCTGCAGTAACTTTAATTACTTTTTAGTGCAGCGTCATTAGTTTTCTATGTCCATTTAAAGGTAGTGTTCCCTCTGTAACTGTTTTAAATCTCCTCTAGAAAATATTAATTTCTGTTCAGAGCACAATTGAACAATGTTTCAGAGTGTGCTGAACGTGCAGTAAGTAGTTTGCAGTGGAATGCAAAGTCAAAG
>VZTO01010294.1:4416-17203 GCA_013400615.1 Syrrhaptes paradoxus | reverse complement strand
CCAGCATTTTTCCTGTGAAAAAGGGACACATTTGCTCTGGTTTCAATGGGAAAGAAATAAATAGAAAGGCTGGTAGTGGCTGTCCTTAATTGATTAGTCATTTCTGCAGATGATAATTGCACATGAAAAGACTGCGATCCCCCTGTTCCGTGCAAACGTCCTTACGAATAACAGCAAGGCACAGGGGAAGGGGATACAGGAAACAAATCCTTGAGGAAGTGCCCAGGAGAATTTGGAGTTGGAGTTTCATTTCAGGAAAACAATTTTGCTGGAAGAAACATCCCCAACCCCAGCTGCTTCCCGAGCACCAGGCACACGGAGAGGGAGGATGCTCTCCCGCCGGAGGGAAGAATTTGCTTCTTCAGACCCCAGCAGAGGACTTTAACACGCAGCTGGCTGCAGGGGCAGGGGCTGAGCCGCTGCTGGGGGTACGGCAGGAACCCCAGGAGGACCCACAGCCCGGCAGCTCGGTGCATCAGCACCCAGCAGCTGCCAAGGATGAGGTCTGGGGAAGGAGGGAGGGGTCCAGAGGAAAGGGTATGTCATGCTCAGTGGGCTGAAATCAGCAGATGGACCTCCTGTCCCTCCAGCTTTTTGTGCCCCAGCCCCAGTTTGAGACCCTTCCCACACGCTGCAGTTGCCTTCGCTCTCTGACACGTGCCTGGGGTCTCCAGTCCGACTCCTGGTCCCCAGGCTGCAGCGGCTGAACCGCCGGCTCCTGGGCTCACATGAGAGCCTCCGTGCTCGTTGAATTATTTCAGCCAAGCTGCTAGCCCTGGCGTCTGGCAAAAAGAGGCTTGTGAGCATGACTCAGTCAGCCTCCCAACGCAGCAGCGAAAAAACAAGGATCTGCTGTGAGCTGCATCTTGATTTTTTCAGCCCACCTCGTGATGTTTTGCAGGGTCTGTGATATCCCAACATCACTGAGCAGCTCTGGGCAGCGGCAGGCAAGGCAGACGCGGGGGACAGCAGCGGACGGGGCTCTGGTGTCTGCCCAGAGCGGAGCAGCATTAGCTTCTCCCGGCCAGAGCAGCGGTCAGAGGTCTGCAGAGCAACAGCCTGCCCTCAGCCCTGCGTGGAGGATGACTATGGACAAGTGAGGAAGTGTTCATGGCTGTGGAGAAGCCATTCTGTGAACCCCTCCAGCCTAAATTACATGATTGAGCAGGGAACTAGACTTGGTCCCGTCCACCTTGGGATGCCCCGTGTCCTACACGCACATCACCTTCGGTGGGGATTAAAACCCATCCGGCATTTAATTATTCCTTCGTCTCCTCATCACCGTCATTGATGAAGTCACTGACGAAGCTGCTTCGCATCCTCAGGGCAGGGTGAGTTCCTCTGCTGACCCGCTGAAACCGCCGCAGCAGCCAGGGTCAGACCCGTTACCTTCAGACGTCTTCGTCGCGGAGGGCTGTCGAGAGCTCCTTCCCCCTTGGAGTCGGGGAGGAGAAACAGGCACTTGCAGGGCGTGAGTCATCTGACCTATTTGGGCATCTTAGGAGGAGATGGATGAGTCCTTCAGCTGGTTTCTGTCTCGGCAAACTGCAAACACCTGCCCCTGCTCCCCTGGACCACGCCAGCCACCCTTCCCAGGCGGGTGAGGGATGCTGGTGCCTCGTGGGTTCCCAGCGGAGGGTTGGATCACATCCTTGGAGGGGCTTGAGCTTGACCTAACTGTGCTCGTTCTGAGGGCGAGGGGAGATTTCACCACCACAAGGGTGGAAATCCACTTCTGGAGAACCTTCTGGAGCTCGCTCTGGCCATGCTGGTCCTAGGGCAGGGTGGTACGGGCCGTTTGGCTCTGAACAGCATCTGGCTGTGTTGGCCAAGGAAGAGCGGCTGGTGGCCCTAGGCTACACCGGGAAGAGTGACTCAGCCACCCAGGTGGTGCAGACAGGTGACTGTGACCTGGTGCCACCACCGGTTCCCCTGGGACCGTGCGCTCTGCCGCAAGCCCCACGGTGTGTTGAGACTCTGGAGGCTCATCCTGGTCTTCGCACGGATGCAAAACAGAAAAGGCAGTGCAGTTTGAAGGATCACGCTTAAAAGAAAAAGAAATCTTAAAGAATCTTAAGAGAATAAGGCTTTGGAGAAAGGGCTTTAGCGCAGTTGAAAGAAGGCTGTGTGTCCAGGAATGGAACTGGCCGTCCCGGTCCAAGGAAGAGGGACTTTGGCACCGAAAAGAGCCAGCGGGTGACAAACGACCTCTTTTGTTTTAAAAGCAGGGGAAGAGTGAGTCACAGCAGGGATGGGACTCACATCTGCACGCCGCAGCCCTGAGGCAGATCCTGAACCCTGTGGCTGAGGCGCTGGAACGTGTTTTGGAAAACACGCGCTGGTACCAGCCATGGTGCAAACAGGGCTCCGAAACCAGAAAAACAGCCTGAGGAAGGGCTTTTCGGTGAGAGACACGGAGAATGCATGTTTTTAACGAAGCACAAAGGTTGAGAGGGCTCTGGAGCCCAGGTCGAGCCCAGCAAAACCGTCCTACGGAAGGATAAAAGCAAAAGGTTCAGCCAGAGTCAAAGCCTGGAAGCTGAAGCCAACAAACCCGAAGGGGAATAAGGGAGGTGCCACCAACCACGGGATTCACTAGGGACTGTCTCCATGTGCTGGAATGAAGATCCCCCGTCTTTGGGAGGGAAGGGCTGTAGGTGAGCAGAAGACACCCTCAAGCCAAGAGGTTCCTGGGCTCTGCATGTGCGGAAGGGCACGAAGCCTGTCCTGCAGCGGGCACAGAGGGCTCGGAGGCACCAGCCCAAGCCACTGCTGGTGCCATGGCCCAGATCCGTCTTTTTGGGGACAAAACCCTCCCCGAGGTGCCTCCTGCAGCTGGGGGGAAGAGACAGCCGTGTCCAGCCTGCGGTTCCCCCTCCTGCAGAAGATGCCCATTGCCCCGTGGCATCACCCCATCTCTTCTGGCAGCAGAAGAGGCTTTGGGAACATGTCAGAGTCTCTGTTTTGTGGCTGAAATCCCCCAAATCTCAGGGGTTTCGTACCTCGGTCCCTCCCTATTTGCTCCTGCCCTTTGCTACAGGAGCCAACCCTTTTCCTCAAGGGTCAGCAGCCGCAGCAGGGACACACACACGGAGATTTTTGAGGTTCTCTTTGGCATCAAGAGAGGGCTACCAGGGAGTTACAAACGATGCCCCAACACTGTGGCCATGCCAGCGCAAGCCCAGCACCCTGCAGCCACCCTGGAGCCTAAGTCATGCCCGGCCATCAGGAAAACAAGAATGAGACCACGTTCAAAATTAATATATATTTTTATTGAATAGTTGCTCTACGTGGGCTTGTGAAGCCACCCATAGAATTACTTCTTTCATCTCAGCAGTGGTTCAGTAACAGTTATTAGCTTTGCAAGAGAAGAAAACCAAACAGAAGTGGGTGCATTAAAATAAATAGGTTATTTTTTTTTCTTATCTTTAAAATAAACTTTTCAAATAAATACTTTGGGGTTTTTTTAATTTTTTTTTCCCTTAAAAGGTACAAGAGTATTGTCAAAAAACAGCCATCAGGTTATAAACATATATTATACCTTATAGAAAGGAACCCAAATAAAGACAGCCAGGGGAGGGATCCCTTTATACACTGTACAGAATGCCTTTGTACCAACGAAACAGAGAATTAGAGGCTTCGGTTCTTGGTATGAGAATCTCCTTTGAAGCCAAGGGTGATCCGTCTTCTAAAGGAGAACTTTGTGCTGAGGACACCCGGGGAAGCAGGAGGCTGCAGGGGAAAGGGTGGGCAGAGGGGAAAGGGAGGGGAAGGGGCAGGGGGCTCGTCTGGGGCAGGGCAGCAGCACGGGTGACACAGGGACCGGCCGTGGCACCCCAGGATGACCGCACCAGGGTGGGTTTGGTCCTGCTGATGCTGAAGCCCTTTGGGGTGCAGAAGGAAGGAGAGACCCGGCGCTGCTCCCCCTCGCCCGGCACTGGCACNTACCAACGAAACAGAGAATTAGAGGCTTCGGTTCTTGGTATGAGAATCTCCTTTGAAGCCAAGGGTGATCCGTCTTCTAAAGGAGAACTTTGTGCTGAGGACACCCGGGGAAGCAGGAGGCTGCACGGGAAAGGGTGGGCAGAGGGGAAAGGGAGGGGAAGGGGCAGGGGGCTCGGCTGGGGCAGGGCAGCAGCACGGACGAGGTGGGGACCGGCCGTGACACNCCGCAGGTCTGGGCTCTGCAGGCTCCTGGAAGGAGATGACCCTGAACTGGATCCTATTAAAGCCCAAGCATGGGCTTTGGGGTGGGGGTACGNACACGGACCAGATGCCGACCAGCATCCCGCAGGTCTGGGCTCTGCAGGCTGAACTGGATCCTATTCAAGCCCAAGCACGGGCTTTGGGGTGGGGGTACCTCCCTTATCCACTTTCCTCACGTGCTGATCACAGAAAGACCTTCCAACAGCTGAAGACCTCCCAGGTTTCTCCAGCCTCCAAACACCCAAGGACGGGAGCAAACCGACAGCGCGGGAGCTGGAAACAGCGCGTCTGGGGCATGCTGTGCTCCTTCCCCGCACAAACCGTGCAGCAGCTCCTCCCGCCCCTGCGCTCATCCCTCTCCGTCGCACTAAAGCAGCCGTTCCCAAGCCGTTATTTGGCACTTGGGCAGCTTTGGGTCGATGACACTTGCCCACCAGCCTTTGGGTTCACGCAGAAGAGCGAACTCGAGCGAACTCAGTGGGATTTTATGGGAATCTGAGAGTCCCAAAGAGCTTCCCCCCCATTCTCTGAGGTGCTGGGTTGGTGCTGATGGTTCTCAGGGATGGGGGCACAGCACCCCAAGGACCGCTTCTGCCCCTCCACGGGGCGGGTTGGGGAGCGGGGATGGGAGGAAGACTTCACCTTGGTCCCCAGTGACCCCTCCTCACCAGTGCTGGGACCCATCACACCTTAGGGAAGGAGGGGAGTGGGACCAAGGGAAGGCTTGGAGAAAACAAGCCCTTGCGTGGATGGAGCTGGGGGGGTCTGGGTGGGACGAGGAGGCTCCTGCATGGGGAGCGGAGCTGGGGGAGCTCGGGTCCCGCTCAGCAGCTCCTGCCTCCTGCTCCTTTGGTGCCCCAGTCTCTCTTTCCCCAAATAAATTTGCCCAAGAGCCCTGAATGATTCCTGGCAACGGACCCCACGCCCGGCAGAGACACACAACGCGGAGAAACGTTCCCTCGCAAAGCAGATCCGTCCTCGTCAAGCCACAGGGAAAACAGAGGACTCGAGATGTGACTCTCCCGTGAGAAAACCAAGAAAGACACGTCAGGACAGAGAGAAACCCGAACTGCCAGGACAAGCAGCTGCAAACAAAACATCTGGAGCAGATGTTATCTGACTCATTACGGGGTGGGGCAGGAAAGGGGCTCAGAACCCCAACCAGAGTTGGAGTCCTCTCCGCAGGGAAACCAAACTATCTGGCAGCCGGAGACGGGGAGGAGGCAGGATGGGTCTGGTCTGAAGATGTCAGGAAAAGCTGGGGAAGAAAAAAACACGATCAGAGGCTACCCACAGCCCTCCTGACACCAGCCGAGCCCAGTGGAGCAGAGCTGGGCTCCTCGGAGAGCTTTTGGCAAATCCCAACCTCTCCTCTCTGCTGAGAGCTGGCTCCACGGACGGAGCAGGAAGCAGCAACCCCAGCGCAGCCAGCGCCGGGGCCAACAGCTCTGAACTCCTCCAGCCCATGGGAGCTGGACGTGGCTTTGCATTCGGTCCTCCAGGCAGTCGAAGCAAAGCCCTGCTTCGAGCCCGTCTGGGGCTCTCCTCCTCCCCACCGCCCTCCTCCGTGTCCCTTATTTCATAAAATACATCGTGCATGAGACATCCAAGAGACCTGGCCAGGCTCCTCAGCCCTCCACCCGGGCTATGGCACGATGCCCTGGTGGAAACGGGACTTCTGCAGTGACCCAGAAAAATCCCATCAGGCAGAAGGCTACGGGCTGGCGTCCTGGCCTCCCACCAACTCCTGAAGGTAAATATGCTGCAGGAGCAGCGCAGGGCTCCACCTCGCCCCGCTCGCACCAAGCAAAACGGGCTCCGGGCAGCCGAGATGGGGACGGGCATCGTCTCATCCTGCACCTGGGGGAGGTCACCCCCTGCCTGCACGACTTCGGAGGCCGTGCAAATGATGCGGCTTCACATGTTGAGTCATTCCACCATCAGGAGAGGAAGTAATGAATTGCAAAGATACAGAGGTGGTAACTAAATTTACAAGTAGGATTCATTTTAAAAAGAAGGAGGAGAAGAAAAAAAAAATAAAAATCAAAGTAGAGCAAGTTGGAAAATTCTGTTCATTAGTTTTCTTCAAAAAGTTTCAATGAACTATTTCCCATTCTCATTCAAGCAAGATGGTTCCTCAAATCCTCAGTGAAAAAAAAGAAAAGGGACCTTTTTTTCCCTGAAAAAGTGGTACAATTTTTTAGGAAGCGGGAATTTAATCAGCACCGATAGAAAAGTGAACCGAGCGTTCGAAAGGAAGGGTGCCTCTGGGGGGGGAATCTCTCCCCCGAACATCGCTTGGAAGTAGGGAGCCAAGCAACCACTGGCATACGGATAAATATATTTATAATAAATTTCATAGCTGCTGCCACAGAGACATGGACCGATCTCGTGGGGGTGCACACATCCATTGCCCGAAAACCGAAATTATTTCAGAGTCTGCAAACTGCACAGAGGTGGCCCTCACCCTTCCTAACGCCAGGAAACCCTCGCTGTCACCTGGAGCATCGTCCTGAACTCCCCAGAGCCGAGGGAAGGGGGGTCTCCATCTCTGCCCAGGGGAAGCATCTTCCCACCTCCCGCCTCCAGGTGAAATCGGGGCGAGGATTCCGGTCACAGCCGTAATGTCCCAGCACAACCTCCGCACCAGGGACGGGATTCATCTCCCCTTCCCCGGGGAACCGCGGGCTCAGGGTTTGGGTCCCACTGGAGTCCAGGGAGACAGGCACGGCCGGGGTGTGATTTAATGAATAATGTTTTCAAGCGGGATGAATCACCCTCTGGAACTGCTTCTCTCTGCGACAGAGGGAGCGTGGATCAGCTGCGATTTTTCCGACAGCAAATGTAGGGAAAGAGGAATCCCACGGTGAGGGTCTGCATCCTGCCTCCCCCCCACAGCCCGCACCGCATCCTGCCCTCTCCCTGCAAAGCCAAATCCCTCCAGGACCACCTATAAACCTGCCCTTCCCCTTCTCCCAGCTACCCAGGAACTCAAGGTCTGGGATTAGCGATGAGCAGAGTGGGAAATCAGCTTCCAGCATGTGCAAGTGCACCAGCGAGCCCAACCTCACATCCGGCACTGTTCGCAGCAGGATCACGAATATTATTAGTAATAGACCCAGCCGTCCTGCCGTTATATTTATATCTACAAAAATAGATCCGCAGAACTCTACGCCGAGAGGTGGCCGAGGAGAGGCGACGGATGAGCCCCGCGTGGCATCATCTCGGAGGAAGCCAAGGGACGCGCTGCGTGTATTTCTCCAGGGAAACCATTCGCTTCCCTCTGGACTCACACACCCCGGAGGCAGAGCCGAGCGCTGGGACATCATCCCAGCTCCGAACCCCCCCGACCCATCACAGCGGGGTCACAACCGAGAGCTGGCACCGCGCGTTGGCCAGCGGAGATGGGGCCGAGTCCAGGAGCAGGAGGAGGTTCCCCCAGCTGCAGCGATGGGTTGGGCTTATTCCCATCCCAGCAAATAAACCACGAAGCACCGGCTCCGGTTTCCTTCTGGTCTGCGGGTAGCCCGGCCCCAGAACTTGGTTCAGACCCGTCTCCGTTGCAGAACACCCTTCAGCACCACCGGCAGCTGTTGGGTTTGGGATTTTTTTTTTTTTTAATTTTTAAAGTGAATTTAGTGCTGGTGGAAGGGACCAGATCAGGGCTCTCGGGGCTCCTCGAGCACGGAGCCAGTGCCTGGGTGATGGGATGGAGCTGGGAGGCAGCTCCCATCCCGCTGGGGTTTGTGCCCTTCGAGGCATTGAGAAATGAACGGCAGCTTCCAACCAGCTTCTTGTTCTCAGCCAGATCCCAGAGGGGACCTTTCCCTCGCTGCAGTCGGGCAGAAGCGAGTGGGCTGGGCTGCCTCCCAGCACTCCTTCCCCTGCCAGAAGGTTTCTAAAGCTTCCCACACCTTCCCTTCCTCTTCGAGACAGAAAAATACGATGCCACCTCATTTTGAAGCTCGCTCGCTTCTCCCAGCGGCTTCCAAGCCCCAAGAGAAGCCACGGCCACCGGTGGGACCCCGCGGGACCCCAGCCCCTTGGGGAAAGCCGACCTACGGCCACGTGCGAGGAGAAAAGCCACCCACGGAAAGTGCTGGAGAGAAACGGAGAGAGAGGAGGAGGTCTGGCTCCTGGAGGACTCTTGCACAGGGGATGCACCAACCTGCCTCCCCCCCCATGGGGAAGGACCACACCGTGGGGCAGCAGAGTCCCGAGGACCCCCCGGGTCACCTTTCCCCATGGGGTACACCCAGGGAGGGCACCCACAGCTCTCTCCACCTCTCCTGGTCCCTGACCCGCGTCTGCAAAGCCACCGTTTCCCACCAGCCTGGTGCCACCCCCCCGGCCACCAGCCGCCTTTGGGATCCCAGAGGCTGGGGGACCCCCAGTTCACCCGTCTCATTACTGGGAGGTGATGGAGGGCAGGGGGGAGCGCTGCGGAGTGGAGGAGGAGGGGGATGGAGGGGAGAAGAGGAGGAAGAGGAGGAGGAGGAAGAGGAGTAAAGCCTGCTTCTCCTCCCCAGGAGGGTCATACCGGCTTATCCAGCGTCTTGGGGAAAGGCGTGCCGCTGGAGGAGGAGATTTTTCTGCAAACCGTGTTGGTGTGGCTCTGGCAGCGGCAGCCGGGTCGTTTCAAGCCATCGTAACCCCGCTGGCAAAGTTTGAGGCACCCCAGGGTAGGAAAATAGCAGCAGAGGCAGGGCATGAGGAGGGAGAGGAAGCTCATGGCAGCCCAACGGGCACAGCAAGACCCCGGCCCGCAGGAGCAGGGGTCGTCGGCGCAGGTGTCCTCGTCGTCGGTGGAGCAGTGGTAGAAGAGCCCCTTGACGCAGCAGAGGCAAGTCCCGTAGTCGAGGAGGCTCTCGGGGGAGCAGAGGCAGCGCTGGTTGCAGAGCCAGCAGGAGGGCAGGCTGCGGGCGGCCGTGCAGCGGGCGCATTTGCATCGCCCGCACTCCTCGCAGATGAAGAGGTGGCCGGCGTGGAGGGTGGGCTTCTCCGACACCCCCTTGAGCGGAGATTCCTCCAGTTTCAGCTCGCCGGCTCGAGGCTGCGTCCGGATGAGGGAATGGCCAGAGTGGGATGGGGTGAGGCTGCTGAGCAGGCGCTGGTCGGAGGCGGTGGTGCTCTGGGAGACGGAGCTGGCCGTGCTGGAGTGGCTCAGGTGCGAAGCCGGCAGCTGGTGCTGTTGGCTGTGGCTGCGGTGCAGGTCCTGGGAGGTGGAAGACGCCAGGCGGTCCTGGGACCACTCTTGCTTGTGCGGTGGCTGGGAGAGGGACGGGTTGGAGCGGGCTTGCTGGAAGCAGGCGGCCGGTCTCTCCACGTAGTTGTTGCTGGCACGGATGGAGCGGATCTGGTCGATGGACAGGACCTGCTGGAAGTCCTCAGCGGGTGGGTCCATCGCCTCGTCGCAGCGGAGTTCAGCCACGCTGGAAGAGAGCTGCATCTCCAGGAGCGGGGAGATCCTGCAGCATCAGGGCACATCTAAAAATCCTGCGGGATGGGGCAGGAAGAGAGAAAAAACATTTGTGTCACATTTTATAATGGATCCATTGGTACCAAATAAGAAGCAAGGACCGGATGGAGAACTCCTGCAACAACCGGACCCAAAATACTTCTGTGCCTGGGGAGACGTAGGCTGGACATGCCCAAAACGCAAGGGACAAGATCTGTCCCTTGAAGCTGGTGGACACAGCATCTCCCCGTGCTTTCGAGCTCTTCCAGAGCATTTCCCGCCCCGCGCCAGCGCTGATGGACCCCGTCCATCCTCCCTGTCCTTCCCCAGGGGACAGTGCTGTCCCTCTCGAGAGGAGGGGAAACTCGAAGCTGTGACTTATCCAGCGACAGAACTGGGAACAGCATCTCCTCCGGAGCAGACCCTGCTTTGGGGCACCCCAGCACACCCCTGCCGTACCCTGCGCACACCAGGGGCACGGGGACGGAGGGGGTCTGACCACGTTCATTTCGGGCAGCACCACCAAAAAATTGCAGCTGAGACACACACGGGGGACAGGGACAGGCCAAGCCCACGGACCCCCCAGGTCCCGGCGGTTCCCGCTGCAGCATCCCCTTTTCCCACGCCCAGGAACCGATCTACCCCCGTGATGAGCACTAAGGGGCAGGTTCCTCCTGAACCCCGGCACGAACACGGGGTGAAGCCGGGAGAGCAGACCCAGCATCAGGCGGGCCCCATCCTGCTCCCTGCACCGATGCTGCCGTCCCCTTTGCTGTTATTCCCAGGAAACGGCACTTCCCGAGGCTGCTTTGGCCGGAGGGAAGGTCCGGATCATCCGAGGGCCATGGGATGGGGTAGGGAGGACCCCTGTGCCCCAAAACTCCCCCTGTCCCAGCAGGTTTGACCTCAGAGCATCAGCACCATCCCCAAAACCTCGGGTCTGCAGCGGAGCCGTGGTTCTTGGAAGAGAAACTTCCTGCTGCCGGGAAAACGGAGCTGCCCAGGAGCGCGCTGAGGACAGAAGCCACTCATCACACGCCAGACCCCAGCGACGAGCTTTCCCCCCGCGCTCCCAGCCCGGATTTCGGTATCGGATGCATGTTTTCCGTGCACAGCCAGCTTCCCCGCGACACAAAGCCGTTCTCCTCCGGCAGATCAAACGAGCCATCCCTCAGTGACACCGATATTGTCACCGTGCCCGGGCCCACGGGAAAACTCCGTTTCACTCGGAAGCTCCCCACCGGCGTTGCACATGGTCAGCGGTGGCGGAGGCTTTCGGGGAGGTGAGGGGCCCCCAGGTAGAAGGTGCTCATGCAGCAGAGAGGCAGAGGGAAGATTGATTTCCATTAGCCAGGCTGACCTTGAGGAGCAGGGAGAAGCAAAGGCAACTTCCTTCGGCTGCTCAGGCAGGATCTGGTCTCTCCCATCCCCCTCGCCGGAAAGCAAATGTGACCCATCCGCTGAGATTTGGGGTTTTTTCCTGCGCACGGAGCCCACCCGCCGCCTCCTCCACGCAATCGCAAGGGAGATGCTCGTCCCGGCCGGGGAGACGCGGGCAGGGAGTGAGTCACCCTCCCAGGACACCCACAATCGATTCGGACGCAGATTTGTTTGACGGAAATATCAAGGTGAATGAGGAGGGCACGGCTGACCCGGGGAAGGTTTTGTGAGCACGTTCCCAGGATGAGAACGGGCCACGGAGGCAAAACACCCTCATGGCAGCTGTCACCTGCTGCCACCCAGCTCCTCGCCTGGGGACATCTTACTAACACCCAGGCTGGTGACCTGGAGCTCTGAAGAGACACAACACATCCCAGCCCACGGCCAGAGCCGTGCGGAGGGGAGCAGCCTCAGAGCATCCCCACGCTCTTGTGACCCAGATCCCATCTTGGGGTGACACTGTTCTGGGGACGATGCTGATTTACACCCCGGGAGGAGCTGCCCATCTCTGGGTGTCCTTCCCTACCCATCCCTGGGTCTTCATCCCTGCCCACCTCTGTCCATCCGTCCCTGCCCACCCTTGGGCGTCCCTCCCTGCCCACCTCTGTCCATCCTTGCCCACCTCTCTCCATCCCTGTCCACCTCTGTCCCTCCCTGCCCACCTCCGTCCCTCCCTGCCCACCTCGGGGTCTACATCCCTGCCCACCCCTGGCTGCCTGCCCCCTCTAACCCACCGAACTGTCCTAACTGGACATGGGCAGTGGAACTGGGAGATAAACAGCAGCCAAAGGGCAGACCCACAGCAGCGACACCCAACCCTGCCACCAAAGCTGGGACCCCGCTCCTGCCTCCTCCCCAGTGCCCCCCACTCACTCCCAGTCCTCCCAGCTCCAGCTCCATCCCAGGGCTGCAACCAGTCCGTATCCCAGCCCTATGGGTCTGACCATCCCCAGGGCACGGCTGCGCCCCTCCCTGCCTACCTGCCCGTCTGGGGGGGACAGGGGCAGCGTGTCCCCAGCCTCCTCCTCCTCCTGACACCCTGCTGCCACGGGGGATGCCAGCCCCGGAGCCCGGCTGGCTTTATGGCCGCCAGCAGCCCCAGACACAGAAAGTTCGTGTGATAATGGGCCAGAGGAGGGATCGTAAAAGCAAATGATTTACAGGCTGGAGGAGGCTCCGAGCTGGGGATGAGCCACGCAGGGAGCCTAGGTGGGAGAAAAGGGCTTTTCCCCTCCGGTGGGACCCCCTCGCCCTGTCCCGGGTGGAGTGGGGCGGTGGGGGGAGGCTGGACCCCCAGCCCCGCTCTGCCCGCAGCCCACGCGTGGCCGGATTCGGGCTGCAGCCCCCAGGCACAGCCCCCCATGCAACCCCCGCCTCCCCAGGGAACACAGCCCACCCGCGGCTGGGCTCCGGACCCCGCCCGCACCCCCCACGCGTGTCCGGGACCCCCGAGCACCGCCGTGCACGCAGCCGGTTCGCCCCCAGGACCACCCCAGCCCCGCTGCGAACACCCCCCACGCGTGACCCCGACCCGCACCTAGTCCCCAGACCCACCGCGCCCCCCCCACGCGTGTCCACGGCCCCCACAGCCCGCGCACACCCCGGTGCCCCCACCCCTCGCCGGACCCCCCAGGCGTGCCCAGAGCCCCCGAACTGCCCACTCGCGTCTACACCCCCCCCACC
>VZTO01010290.1:5738-16716 GCA_013400615.1 Syrrhaptes paradoxus | reverse complement strand
CCCCCCCCAGAGACTTTGTTGCTGAGTAACCCACTCATTTTGGGCCATATTCTGTTAAAATGCTCCAGTTAAGCTCTTGGTTTAGGTACCCTAGTCCCTGATTTTGCAGAAGTCCAACTATATAACAAGTTTGGAAAGCTAGCAGGTCTCACCTAACCAGAGAGATGAAGCTTACAATTAAAAAAAAAAAAAAAAACACACAAGGTGGAGAAAATAGCAGATTTTCTATTTCCCAAAGAGTCAGTGCCCTGGGCTGGGGAATTTGTTTTGGTTTTTACCTTGATGTTCGCTAGCTGAAAGCACGAAGATCCAAAGCCTATGATGAGAGCAATAACCATTCCGAGACGTTTATAAATGACCCTCTTAACTGTTTATGAGACATTATCTGAGGTAAAGCAGAGTAGGAGAAATAAACTTGAAGTAGGAAGAGCTGGCTCGCCTCCCAGATGGAGCATGATAAAGCACCAGTGTCAGTGTTTCTTCTCAGTTTTATGGCAGCCTTTAACTGCTTGGTGTTTAGGATTTTTTATCAGAAAACGGAAAGGAGAAGGAATGGGTCCAAAGCAAAGAGGTTTTCACAAACAATATTCTCCAAATGACTTTATGTGAGCAGATACTGTGTTATCTGGCTATCAAGATAACACCATTTATTTTTTTACTTGCCACAACAGCCTGCTACTCAGATTCCCTGTCCTGGTATGTACGAGGAATTCCTGAGCGCAGCAATAAATTTTCAAAGGGATCTGGGTGACCCCACTGCTTCTTTCCTATTAGAAATTACCCTGAATAAAGTTAATCTTTGGGCAGATTTACCTCATTAAAGAGATTTCTATTGTCTCTCTTAAACCACGTGTTAGCTTTCGGTTCCCAGATTTAGCAAAGCTCTCTGAATTTTCTTCTTCTCCCCCAAAGCGTTAATGATTGGCCCTTCGTTACACAGAAAGGTCTCCTGGAAGTTGGAATTACATAAAAACTACCTCGGTCCTTACTTTTCCTTAACTCAAAGCATAAATCATTTTAAATCACAATTTTTCACTGCCCTGTCAAATAATTTTCAACACTACTTTGAGAAAAAAAAGGATAAACCTCCGTTGTTCCACTTTGTTCAAATTTTAAAATGCAAGATACAAATCAGAGAGTAAAGGTAAAGAGAAGTGGAGCGCTCTCAGCAGAGATTTCTGCTTTTAACCACCTGCTTTAGGCAACCCCTCAGCAAACAAGGCTCCAAAAATAGTGACATCAATGAACTGTAGGCATTCAGTTCTGAAAGCATGAGATAGTTTAATATTAAAACAGAAGACAATAAGCCATCACATTTATAAAGCCAGTGGTTGGACCTTGACTGCTTTCTGTGACTTGATGATTCTGGCTTCCACCATGGCTGTGAATTAGCAAAGCCACCAGATGTACCCAGCACCATTCTCCACAGAAGAGACAATCAGTCCAGCCTAGGAAAAAGCAAAAAAAAAAAAAAAAAAAAAGAAGTGAATACTCCTTATTGAGCAATATCTCTTTGTCCAAAACAACCTATAAGGAAATCTTGCTCATTGCATTGGACATATTTATATTGGATGAAAAGCTTCACTTTTCTCTATTCCAGTTTTCAAAATATTTTGAAAACTGTATTGAAATGGTTGTCAAATTCACCGAGTGAACAGAGGTTTGATAAACTAAAATGTCTAGATCCATTTAAACAACATTTTTCTCATGCTTCTGCGAGAACTTGGAAAGGTGTCAAACGAAATTCATGCAAGAAATCTGGCAAACAGGGGAAAAGGTTTTTTTTTTTTTTTTAAATCCTTCGGAAATAGAGGACTTCAAATTGTCCTTTGCACAAACAGAAGGTTTGACTTTTCCAGCCCACCCGCGCTCACAGAACCTCCTCTGTCATGTGCCGTGAAATGCCGGGAGGACCAAGGGATGGGCGCTGGGAGGAGTGGAGCTGGGGGAGGCACTGGAAATCCTCCGCGTCTTCTCCAGCTCAAGCTGAAATCAGTTCGTGAGGATAGAGCCAAAGAGCTGAGGAAGCTCCATGTCTCAGCACCCACCGAGCCAATTTTTGGTTGGATCCAGCATCGCAGATTTCTGCCAAGCCCAGTGTAAATTTATCATCAGTTCTCTTGAAACTGGTTTTCCTTTTATCCCTGACTGATTGATTCAGTTTAGCTCCCTCAGACCGAGCTACTGTCCACAGGCGAAAGGAAAAATCATTTCTCTTGGAGAATTTACCTGAGGATAAAGCCATTTCTGGGCTGTTACAACAAATGAGGAGATAGAAGAATAAAAGACCCGGCTGCCCCCATGTCGTTAACGCTTTCAGTCGCTCTGCTGCACGAGACAGTCCCGTGGCTGATGCTCATTTTACTGTCCCATGGACAAGCTACATCCCTCGGAGCAGCATCGCTCCTGATTTTCACCGGCATAGCTGAGCCCAAGCTGCGATCCAATGGCAACTTCTCTGCTGGCTCTGTGCAGGGCTGCCCCGAGTGAACCGGGAGCTTTGTAGGAGATGCTTCTGGCAAGTGTTGGGTCACTGGCTGGGCACACAGCCTGTCCAGAGGTGCCAGAGGGACCGGGCTGCCCCACAGTGGCGTGGGAGCACCCAGAGTCCGTGTCGGTGATGGGCAGGCAGGGCTACGGCTCCAGCCAGGCAGATGCTGGAAATCCTGGATAAATATCTAAAATTCTCTAATTCCACTGGTATAAAATTTCCAGGCAGAAAAAGAGGACATGTCCAGGGGAAAGCATGCAACAGCCTGAAAGTCAAGCTTTCAGTTCCAGGGATTTCAGAAAGCCCTGAATCAAAATTTCCACTAAAGCCGTTCAAAACTATACTCTCCCCAGCCAGCAGGAACCCAACTGGAGAGCTAAGCATTACTCAAGTCCCACAGCAAGCAAAAAAATAAGTCATATCCAGGCGCTGAAGGACCAGAATGGTTTTGGGTATCGAGGAGAGGAAAGCGATCCCATCTCTGCGGTGGTGGGAGATGCAATCCTACAGGATTTTGCATCTTTCCCCCATGCACAACCTCACCAGCACATCACCCATTTTAACTCCAATTTCTCTCACATGGAACCCGAGCTGCTCTAAGTCACATTACAGCACTACTTGGGTTTATGCTTGCAGAACGTTTGACCCCATTTTTCTTTTTTGTTTTCACCTTCTAGCTGTGTTTTTCTCCAGGTAAGGATAAGGTTCATGGAAATGTTTAGGTACACTACCTCTTCAAAGAAAAATGACTAAAAATGTTCATTTCTATCACAATTTCAGCTGCCTAAGCAAGGGAATAAGTTGTTCTTCCAAGAGCAGCCATCCAGTAAGAGGTTAAGATCCAAATTTCTCTAAGAATTTAAATTGCAATTCTGCTGCCCTCATTATTTACTGGTAGAATAAAATACAGCATCCAAGTGCAAAGCAGGCAATAAATCCTTATACTTAGCACAATCCCCTGCCAAGCAAACCCCCAAGATCTGCGCTGCTTTTGAGTACAGCCCGATGGCTGCAGACATTATTTTAAGCATCTTAGCATGTCTCCACTGAAAAATTAGGTACTTTGTCGGAGATCTGTGAGTTTGCTCCAAGCAATTACAAAGTATGTCTATCAAATATATGTCTCTATAAAATATGTCACACCGCCTAAAGCCCGTTACTCAGGTACCAAAAGCCCAATGACCCTGTTAATGCAGCGCTGAGCCCAGGATAACTCATTTGGAGCAACAACACGTTGTCCATCTCTGCTGCCTTTGACTTGTTAGCTCGTGTAGGTCTTGCGTGAGGATATCTGCACCGCAACCCTTTGCAGAAACTGAATATCTTCCCCAATACAGCAAAGTTCAGTAAAAAGAAAAAAAATATTTCAAAATCTCTTTCACCACACAGTGCAACTGTACAATTTTTGTTCGAAATCATCCAGCACAAGCATAGGCAAGGAATTCAGGACATGGAAGTGCTACTCACTGTTTGCTGCTTAGAGCAAAATGAAAGGAGAGCCCTGGATGCAGTGTGCTGTTCCCAGATTAGTGCAGAGACTGGCAACTTGTAAAATAAAAATGGGGGCTTAAAAAAAAAATGGCTTGACAATGAAATACTTGAGCTGTCTAAAATAGATTTATTTCTACTTTTTGGCAAAGATCACATTTTAATTGGGGCGATTATTCACAAGAGCCTGGAACTATACAATATTATCCAACAATACAGAGAATCTGACACCAAAACACGTCACAGCACACATTATATTTGCATTTGCCAGACATGGATTCCCATAAATTGTTGTCTGATAATGGTCTGCAGTTCAATGGACAAGACTTTAAACAATTTGCAGGGGATTATGGATTTCGACATACAACATCCAGTCACGGTTATTTGTAATCAGATGGTCTAGTGGGAAAGGGAATTAAGTCTCCAAAGCAGAGCCTGGCCTGAGGCTCTGGTGAACTTGAGAACAGCACCTTCCAAACCTGGGCCATCCTCCGTGAGAGCCTGACAGCCTCAGCTCTTCAAACCTCCCGAGGAAGGCAGAGCTGACCTTGATGTCTAGGAAGAGGAGGCACAAATCATCTCATGGTTTCAAAGATGCAAAATCTAGGATGTGCAATTTACTGCATACACGATGCCATTCAGGGACAAAGGAGACAGACGTCTTATGGCAGTTGCTCATGTTTCCTATAAAGTTCAAAGCTGATCAGGGAGACTCTCAGGAGGAAGCAAGAGGCAATTGCAGCTTATTTCCCTGGGGAACGGGGACTCAAACTGGAAAAAGGATTCAGCAGAGCCACTGCAGGACCAAAGAGCAGCAACAGGGATGAAAATTCTCCTTGGGGCTTAAGCCCAAACAGCCAGAACTCTCAAAAGATTTAGCAAGCTCTGATACAATAGTCACTGTCAGCACACTCCCTGCCAGGACTGCAGTACATATGGGGCACACTGGAAAATTTTCTGTTTGGTAGAAATAAAAGGGAGGGTTGAGTAATCCAGCACTGACCACTAAGGCTGCAGGGTGGGAACTGGTCCCAGTCAATGTGCGCTGGGGTCTGCCACATCCCTGCAAGAGGGATGCTCAACCTTCCTCGTCATGTCCAAGACCCCTGGGGAAAAGTGTCAAGAAGCTCTGCACTTTTTTCTCATGGTTCATTTGATTTAACCTGGCCTGGGTCTTGGTGGCTCTCCAGGGCACCAAGGGGATGGTCTCGGGTGGATGAGGAGCACCCTCACCTTGGAGAAGCACAGATCCACTTCCTTGGAAGCCATGCCTACTTGAAAGCGTCATGAAATCACAGTTGCTGGCAGGAAGACCAGCTCTGGGGTTCAAGTTTTGAGTTCAGTTGTACTGAACCTCTGCTAATGGTCATAATGGAGGATTGCAGACAATTGCCAGGGACATGTGCGCAGAACCCAACAAGATCCAAGTGTGTCAAGGTTTGGAATCATGCAGTCATGGACCATTTCAGGAAAGAATGCATCTAATGGAATGAAATGGTAGAAAAGGAGAAAAAGCAGGTGTTGCTTTTACGCAGATGTGTGCACACACAAATACCGATGACGAGATGGGTCTGTATGCGGAGATGGACTTGGAAACAAGGGCTTTAACTACCTGACGTTATCTTTGCCTTGGTCCATTGCCTTGGAGCAGTCCAAAAGTGCAGCAAAGCACAGAGTCTTGAAGATGTGGAATGTCAGCCTGGACACCAAGGTTATGCTCAGCTCTTTCCAAAACCTCCACAGGATCGTTATCCTTTCCCCTTCTTTCTATGCAGAGTGCTGGAAACCACTTAAAAGAGCGTGTGCTGAATGTGTGCGATCAGACCAACGCTTTCCAAGTGAACTGAGAGCTGGCAACACAATCGAGGTTGAGAGCAATGGGAATTGCTCTGCTCCATTTAGTAAGCGTAGAAGAGCACCGCATCAGTAGTCCAAACAGCCCTGCATCCCCCTGCCAGGAATCTACAGGCTACGGAAGGAAAAGAAAGAGAGGCTCAGAAGAAGCCGTGCATGCTCTAGTGCCCACGCTATGGCGATATCTGGTTCAAGATATTTTAATCTGTCCTTCATGACGGAGAAAGGATGCTGCTTATGGGATGATCTTCTTTCTCTCCTTGGGGTCTTGTTCACTCTTTGTTTGGAAATCAAAGGGACCCTGAGGGTGTCTTCAAAGGGACCCCACGAGGTCCCGCACAGCACAGAACAGTGCAAGTAATTGCACAGAAGTCAGCAGGTAATAAGCACCAAGGAGATTGCAAGCCAAGGCTGTCCAACCATGCTCCACGCTTCCAAGCACTCAACAAGCCATACCAGCCAAGGTTTATAATTTTCACAAATCTTCTGATTTAAGCAAAGGCAAAGTTTGGCTTTCTGTTCCTCAGAGCAGATCCAAAACACAGGGAGTTACACTGAACAACTTCAAATTTATCTGGAAGGGGAGGGAGCTCCTGGTTTTGCACCGTAGGATGGTGAGAGCAAAGCCAGTGCTGAACAAAAGCCAGTGATCTGCTTTTTTCTAGCACCGGTAAAGTCATCTCGCCTGCATTCTGCTATTCAGATTGCACTGCCCACGTAGCCAAATCCTCCGAGGTTAGAGCTGATATCATTCCCTGCGACAGCTCAGATTTGGGGCACGGCAGGGTTTTGGATAAAGGAATAAGAAATTAAACTATAACCTAAGACATAAAAAGCTGTATACGTTTATTATCTGAAAATTAAATGAATCCAGTATAAGAGACATCTGGGAATACTCTTGTAACACCAGCAGCAGCTACCGCAGAGGATTTTGAAATGGGATACGGTGACATCCATTTTACTGATGGGCTCCCGAGGCAAAAAAAGGCAAGAAGTGACAGCCCACACTCAGGCTGGAGAGCAACCGAATGTGGGGGCTTTGCAGGTGTAAAACCACCGCAGAAGATTGACACATCCTCATCACCTTACCAGAGCTCCGTGGAAGCTTTCCAGAGCAGAGCTGACACCTGTGTAATTTCTGTGGCATCAGCGATGTGACTGACACTATGTCAGTATAAAATTAGTATTAGTGATATAAGATTAATATTAAGCCTTGCAGGTAAAGGACTTGGAATTCTTGTTTCTGTTCCACCTGTGGGCATGAAAAAAAAAAAAAGTCAAAAAGTGTAAAATTCAACTTTTGGCTAAAAGTGTGAGTTTTGAATAAGGAAAACTGTATCTATTAAACATTTAATCTAGGTCTTCCGAATGGTCATGGAGCTGGTAACACTTGGGGGATTTTTTTGAATACCACTGGAGATTTTTCACTAGGATTTTAAGTTTTCCTGGCGAAAGACTTATAAGTTCGTTAAATGCTTCCATCACACTGAAATGGCACTAAGGAGGAGGAGAGCACATTTCTCAGCCATCCGCTCACCTGGACGAGGGTAGGGCTGACCTCAGCCTTGCCTGGACCAGGGCTGGCCCCTCAGGGAGGGCACCCGGGAGCTTTCGCATCCCCGATGCTTCCAGCCATCACCCGTCTCCTTACATGACACCACCCGTTCTGGGCACACATTCAGCCTGGGACACGGAGCTCATTTCCAGATTGGCTCCAATACCTTATTTCCTTATTGAGGCATTCCTTATGCTGTGCTATTCTTCTTTTTGTTGGTTTTTTGGTTTGTTTTTTTTTAAAAAAACATTATTAATTGTCCACAGTGACAGTTCTAAAGGGTTGGTTGTTTTTTTCCCCTCTGATAAAACAAAGACGTTTGAATGGAACAAGCCTTGACAAATGCTGGAGATACAGACTGCACTGGAATAATGAGGGAGTTCTTTAATACAACACCACAATATGTATGGGCAAGTTGTTGCACCGGAGCAGTTATGAGCTTGTCAGATCACAGCGAAATGGTATTTATTGAAAGAATAGGTACGAGGAAGAACAGCAGAAAGTATTCTGCTGTATAAACACGCAGCTGAGCAAAACCTTCGGAAAAACAGGACATACGCAACGCCAAAGCATTTTCTGTGCAGAACTGCCACACGTCAACAAAATTGCCAACGATAAACCCAAATCTTTTCTTGCAAAGGGGAAAAATGCAAATTAAGTCCTGAATTTAGTCATGTTCAGGTGTATAAAACAGAGAGTCAATAGCTGTCAATAGCTGCTGATTTATTTGACTGCAAACTATAAACCTGAAACGAGTAAACAAAAAAGTCACGGCATGCTGTTTGTTAAAATACGCAGGGGTACCGCAAATTTAGACAGAAGCGTGCAAAGTTACACTTCCCAAACCACTCACAACTAACTTGCATGCATTTCTAATACTACTAATTTGCTAAAATCAGGAAAAGGAAAGTGTGACAGCAGCCCTTCGCACCAGGCGTGTGTTTGAGCGCGTGTGTACGTAACGCAGGCAACCGGCTTCACAAAGGCACGGCAGCGTGACTCACGTTGTCAGTATAACTCACCAACTTTGTAATTATAAGGAGGTGCCAGTTTCATCCTATTCAAAGCATCCTTTGAAAAATAAAACGCTTTCTGGCCTCACAGCTCACCTGCCTGCCAACACTGGCCGGTCTGTGCAGAGCCGTGTCGGTGATGCTGAGCTGCATGCCTCCGGAGGAGGTGCTGGAGGAGGGATGGATGCACCTGGAGGGAGGCTCCTCTCCAGCAGTCTGACCACAGACATTTAGATTAGATTTAGATTTAGCTTTAAACTAGATATTAGGAAGAAATGTTTTCCTGTGCGGGGGGTAAGGCAGTGACCAGGGTGCCCAGAGAAGCTGTGGATGCCCCATCCCTGGAGGGGTTCAAGGCCAGGCTGGATGAGGCTTTGGGCAACCTGGGCTGGTGGGAGGTGTCCCTGCCCATGGCAGGGGGTGGCACTGGATGGGCTTTAAGTTGCCTCCCAACACAAACCAGTCTGTGATTCTATGATTAGTTGTCCCTTAGTGGTGTGCAGGTTGCAGTGAGTCCTCCCAGGTCCCCACTGGCATGGTCGGACCAGAAGACTCCAATGTGGGCTGATCACATGGGATTTCTACCTCCAAGAGGAAGACCAGAGCCCTGTAGCCATCACCAGTGCGATGCTGAGTGCAAGCTGGCTGCTGCTGCTCAGAGCCAGGGCTCCGTCTCCCCTCCCAGCCCACCTCCCCAGTGGATCCACACAAAACACCCTGATCCCACCACAGGAGACACTTACTGGAGCGCAGACAGCATCCTCCACAGGCAACACAAGATGTGACCTTGCCCTTGGGCCTCTACCTGCCCCAGCACATCCCTCCTGCCACCATCAAGGTGGACCCTCCTCATGCAGTGAAGGAGGAGGAAGGCAAAATTCCCACTGCTGAGACTTACAGCCCAGCATTGGCAATGCAGTCCTGGAGGGAAAGAGCTTGCATGGAGCCAGCTGCCCCGCTCCCACCGCGCTGGGCTCCCAGTCACCTGCTTGCTCTTGCTCTTGTTGCCGCAGGCGCTGCAGGTCGGGGAAGATGATAGCTGCAACCCAACACAGAAATAATTAACTGTGGTACACCGAGGGGAAAATACCATGATGACTGCAATGAGCATCAAGAGTTTGCAGCCTGAGGCAGCCCAGCACGTCGGGAGAAGGGAGCAGCATCCCTGCGAGAACTGCCACTCAGCATTCTAATTTGTAGCGGCCGGGCAGCTCTCTCCCTGCCTGCCCTCTGCCCGCTGTCAGAAAACAGCTCCGGGTGTAAATTTACACGGGGAGGAATTAACAGTCTGGATGGAGGCGTTTCGGGTTTCATGGCTGCTGCTGGGTGATGGGAGCTGAGTGCTGGGGAAGAGGGACCCCGCATCTCACAGCGTCTTCCCACGGCCACCCAGCCCATGGGCAATCTGCGGGAGGGCTCCCGAGAGAACGCTGCTGGGCAGGGGCTTCTTGAAATGCAGCTATCCTGGGACTCTCCTCCAGCCACCAGCTCTGACACTAATAATCCTACAAACAGCCGATGGGGCTTAACATCTCCTCTCAGTGAGAAAAAGATTGAAAAACAAAAGGCATGACAAGGTGGGATCACTGCAGCTGCTCAGCAGGTCCTGCTGCCCAGGGAAGGGGGAAAGAGGCAGCTCCCAGCTCCCTTTTCCCTGGGATTTAGAGGAGCTGAGAAAGGATCAGTAAGAAGAAAGGCAAAGCAAGTTGAAAAGACAATTTGAGCCAAGCTTGGCTCCATCTTGAGAAGCTGCAGGAGGGGGGAAAGGAGCACTGTGAGGTGTAGGAGGGTGACAGCCTGGGCAGGGCATGGGGATGGGTGTGTGTCCCAAAGGACACCCAGTGGGGACAGCCCTGCAGGGAGCTGTGTGGGGAGGGCTGAGTGCCGGCCAGAGCCACTCACGGCAGAACAGCGGCGGGGAAGGGACTGGAGAGGGGTCTGGAGGAAAGTGGAGGACCACGGTAAGGTGGCCAGGATGGAGACTGTGTATAGCTCAGCTAGGAGATGACCAAGGGGACATTATAGCAGCCTACAAGTATTTGGAGGCTGTAAACATCAAGGAGAGAGAAGAATTATTTACAGTTATATGTGGGGAATAACTAAGAGTAATGGGATGAGATTAAGAAAGGAAGGGTTTAGGCTGAATATCAGGAAATATTTCCCAACGATTAAATGTGTTAGGCTGCAGAATAATCCTTCCAGGAGAGAGAGCCACGGGAGCACAGCAGTTTAGAAGGTTACGACTGCCCATGACTAAACCCTGGGCTATGTGCTGCCAGGCGTAATGGATAATGTAAGTCCTGCCTCTGGCCTCCAAGGTTATTTCCTTTCCATCTCTACAGGAGGAATATCTTATCGAGTCATACATGCTTCTAACATGATGCTCCTTTTGTCAGAGACAAAAGAGCCTCCCTGTTCCCAGCGCCGCCGCTGCCGGGAGTGTCACTGCAGTCAGGGGATTAGGGATGTACCCGGCTCTGCAAGTCACGCCTCTTGCCTTCAGGGCACAGTCGCTTCTGCCAAATTCCAACCAAAACAAATACAAACTGAACTTAACAGAAAAAAGAAAAAAAAAAA
>VZTO01010289.1:4228-18459 GCA_013400615.1 Syrrhaptes paradoxus | reverse complement strand
CCTCTCAGAAGAGAATCTCCTATCATCCATTGCTTTTTTCTTAGTTGAGCTTGTTGTTATGCTAGGAGCAGATCAGGATGCCTTGCTCAGCTCCGATGTTTCTTGCAGTGCAATGGGTCCTTCCTCTTCAGCTTGCAGAGCAGTGAAGCGATTCTGCAAGGGCACTTTGGCCTTTGGAGGAAGCCTCTTCCTCCTATTGTTTGAGTATATAATCAGAAATTATGTACAGAAAACCCAGTGCTAGAAGGCACCATGACAGTATGCTACTTGTTTCGTAGGTGAATCATCAGTACTAAGCTCAACAGGATAATGGCATAATAGCATCCAAAAAAATAAACTTTGTTCCTTCTCCTTAAAGAAAAAGAACCATTTGTATCTTGAGCTTCTATATTGCCAGCAATAATTTGATGTGAAATTTGCAGCATAGCTGTTCGTCATTTATATATAACTATATATAATATATATTTATAAATGTAGACATGTAGAGTGCTAGTATTTCTCTCTTTCACCATTAGCTAATGACAATGCAAACCCAAGAATTTTAGTGGTTGAAAAGTATCTAGAACTGAAGCTCGACAGTGTGGAGATAGGGGAGTCATACTGGCTTTTGGAATATTTCATTTTTTCATACGTCATTTATGCTGAATGTGTGATTCACTTTGAAGTTGTGTAAACTGGTGGACAATAAATAAGCCATGTTGTGAATATGCAGGAACCTGTGAATAACATTTTCTCCGTGTCCCAGTTCCTTAGCCAGTGTGTGAAATTATAATACACAGAAGAATAAACCATTTTTTGTATCTTCTCCTTAAAGTATGCTTGAGCTGTGATGGGATCTACAAAACAGTCATGTTCTGCCTTCTGATTATGATCTGATACTCTCGTATGCCAGCCACCCTATGCCAACATAAGCATGAACAAACACTAAACAAGAGCTACAAAAAGAGAAGATTCTTGACGTAGAAATGTAGCAACACTTTTCAAAAGCCAAAAGAACGCTACAGACAAGTTATACAGTGAAAATAAGCTAATAATTGTGGTATACACAATCAGACAAATCACGGCAGATTAAAAAAATTTTATGGGTACCTATACTAGTGGTGCTCTCAAGACTTACTCTCTACTTCTGACTCTTCAAGCCCTAGGTTCTCCATTACCAATATGTGGGCCATGACAAGGTGGGCTGTGACCCATTGAAACCTGTCTATGTTAGGATGTGCAAAGAAGCCACATAGGAAATCAAGCTGTGGCCTTAGCAGGAGTGGGGAAACAGGAGCCTGGAGAAAACTGACTTCCAGCACCACAGAAACGTTCAATAAGACAACTGGTACTGCTACTACACTTCTGAAAAGGGACAGCATGTGGGGGGGCGGGGGGGGCAGTTAGGAAAAGCAAGGCCAAAATGCACAGGCCAAAGAAAGGCTACCCCCAGCTATACACCATCTCCCACTCTTCACCACAAACATGAGGCAGTGTCTAGTGGTGGAGCTGTCAGAAAAATCATTACAAGCTCTCATGACCTGGTGACCACCCAACCATTTGCTTTTATTTACAATCACCACCTGCCACACTGGAAGCAACTTAGTATTTTTACAGTTTCAGCATCAGTACAACTGGAGCCCTTTGCTGAGATAACCTGACAGTGCACTCGATTCTCATGACTGATGACCTATTTTAGTTAGCACAAAGTGGGGGGATGAGAAGCCTTTACTGCTCTACTGTTTCCATTTCATTCTCAAGCTTATCTTACCACAGCACAGCCACTCAGAGCGATAATGCTACTTTAAATTACGGAGGAAATTGAAGAAAGAATTACTGTGCTTAATGCAAAAGAGCATGTAATTTGCTCTTATAACAAACATTGTACTTATCTTAAGGAGTAACTGATAAGTTTCTAATTCTTGTTTGCTGTGTAACATTATTTTGTGAAGCTGTTGGGTTTTTTTTCCAGTTCACTTTAACATATGAAGTTGCTTCTGTGAAACAGAGCAAAATGAATGTTTAGAATTGCAAACGAGTGTTTATTTCTCTTATATTGTGGGAATACCAGTGAAAAAACACAGTTTAAAGTAAGGACATTATGCCCTGAATAGCAAAACAATAAATTTTACAGTCATCATAAAATTTGAAGCTGAAAAAATAAACCAACACAAAACAATTAAGAGTTGCAATTTTGCTGTCATGAAACAGAATAAAATCCTATTTAAAATTCTGAGAATTTTTACCACTAAAAGACTGCAGGATTGGGACCACATGGGGCTGATAATGTTTCTTTGTCACTGTTCTTTGTGTGAAGATAAGTATCTACTTTTTCCTCAACTTTTCTCTCTCCTGTGTATTTGAGTTGTAAGTCTGCCTTGGTAAAGCCAAAACTATTCTTACGCAGGGTATACATCATCGTGGTGGTTCAGTCTGTCAAGACTATAGGCTTGATACTCCCTAGGCACTTGTTCTAAGGAGATGTAGACCTTCATACATTCTGTCTTCATTTGACAGGCAAAATGCAGCTAAACTTTTCCAGCATCAAACTGCCCAAGGACACAGCTGAAAATTAAAATCTCTCACATTCCTCATTGCACATGAGCTTTATAGCCTCCTGCAAAGTCCAGACAAAAGCAATAAAACTGAAGCTATTAAGACACTGTGCATCTCAGGTAAGACAGTCAAGGAGATGACTGATCCAGGCTCTGTTTAAACAGCTCAAATGACACAGCATGACAATCTTTGGAATGACAATTCTTCCCTGGAGTCTCTTCTATGTAGTAGCTTCTGATCATTCAGATGCCCTTTGGGAACCCACAAGATCAACACCTTTAATAACTGCTCTGCATGTGAATGATAACCAGACATAGTAATTGCCAGTACACTGTAGAGTAAATTTAGAGATCACAGAATCACAGAATCACAGAATGTTAGGGATTGGAAGGGACCTCGAAAGATCATCTAGTCCAGTCCCCCTGCTGGAGCAGGAACACCTAGATCAGATCACACAGGAACACATCCAGGCGGGCTTTGAATGTCTCCAGAGAAGGAGACTCCACCACCTCTCTGGGCAGCCTGTTCCAGTGCTCTGTCACCCTCACTGGAAAGAAGTTTTTTCTCATATTCAAGTCGAACCTCCTATGTTCCAGCTTGAACCCATTGCCCCTTGTCCTATCACTGGATGTCACAGAGAAGAGCCTGGCTCCATCCTCCTGACACTCACCCTTCACATATTTATAAACATTCATTAGGTCACCCCTCAGTCTCCTCTTTTCCAAGCTAAAGAGACCCAGCTCCCTCAGCCTTTCCTCATAAGGGAGATGCTCCATTCTCTTCATCATCTTCGTGGCTCCTCTGTGCAATTTCATCACTACCCACCTGAACTATGAGTAGTGGGTAGTAATCAGTGGGGTGAACCAGCTCCGGGAGTTTTCTAGTTCTATCCCTGACACAGGCCCCAGGGAGGCAGCACACTTCCCTACGGCTCGGGTCCGGTCTGCAAATGGGCCCCTCCGTTCCTCTGAGAAGGAGTCACCTACCACAAGCACCCTTCTTTCTTTCCTGGCAGAGGCAGATGTTTAGAAATTTCTCAAACAGTTTGACAGATAATGCCAACTGACCAAAAATTTTTTTTTTTTTTTTTTTTTTTTTTTTTACGGAATTCTGCTATTTTCACTATGGCCTGAGAAATGTTTTCTCCATGCCATGATAGAAATTCTGTTCAAAACTGGACATAACAAGTGACCCTGTATGCTCACTCAGATAGAGTCTCTTTTGTAAAAGAGACTAAAATGTGGGTATCTGACATCTCACAGCCTTAGCCGTTTAGTAAAAAAGTTATGCTTGGCCAAATTAACATTTGGAGACAAGGGAAGGGGAGAAGAAGGAATTTAAACAAAGTGGAGGACATTTAAAGGATTAAGATTAAGATCATCCAGTTCACAGGATAAACTTGCTTGACTAGAACAGTACATATTTAGTTAGGCTTCTCTCAGCTTTTTCCACAAAAATTCTCTGCTACCTCAGAACCGTTTTCAGCATCATGCAAGTTAGGAAATTTTCTGTAATCTCAAAAAGCTGCACAAGGCAAGAAAATTATGCTCTTCCTCATTTGGTTAATTTGTACTTTACAGTGTTTCTACGTATGTCATGTTTTTAATGGACCCTGTGGAAGATGCTTTGCTCTGGAGGTTGGTGACAGGTTGGTTCACCAGGCCCTTTTCTATCATGATATTGACAGTGCTGAGAACTAAGTCAGCAGTTAATATGGGCAGGTTGCAAAGAAAGGTAAGAAAGGTAGAACATAACATTATAAATGCAGAATGTGTGAATCCCTCTGTATGTGTAGATCAAAAAAAACACCAGGCTTGGTTTATCTTACCATGGCATCAGTGAGGTTTCATCAGGTGATTACCACTGGAAAAGGTACCAGAAAGAGCTACAGTAGCTAAATACACAAGAAAAAACAATCTGTCTGCATAGAAAAAATATAATAGAAAATTCTTCATGATCTGTGAACTTAATTATATAAGATTGCTTAATGTAATAATCCATTCATCTATAGCTCTTGAGAAGTTAAATGATCAATTGTGCTTACTCAGGCAAAAGCATTCTGGCACTCCAATTACAAAGTTTGGTGCTGCTAATACACAGCTAATCTTCCTTTCCTTTGTACATAACCGCAAGTTATAAACTATGTATTTTGATTGTGCTGTAATGAGATGTTTGAATTACTTCATGGTAGCCTGCTGCACCTAATAAAAGGTTTCACTTTAAAATAATCAGCTTTTAAAAAGGCTAAATTAAGTGCCAGTTACTCACAGCAGAATGATAACTTCCCATTACTTCTGTCAGTCTTTCCAGTGGAGAAAATGGTAAGGGTTTTCAGACAGGTTTTGCTGCTTTGTGGAGATTTTAGACAAATGCACCAATACAGTGGATAGGATTGCTGGGGTTTACCCCAGGTGGTATGTGTAAAATTTTTAAAGAACTAAGTCAGCAAGTGAAACCTTGGTGTTTAGACATCCCGTTCTCATGCTTTATGGAAATACACTGACCAACACAGGCAACAAAACTTGCTGATGTTAAAGATGTTGACAAAGCTGCAAAATTGTGATTAGTATCAAACGTCTTATTTGACACAGTTGAGGCACATGTGCATGTCTGTACTGTATAATGCAGGCCCGCTTCAAAGACACACAGCTACCTTCGGGAAAGCTGGCTTACCAGCAAGAGCATAGCACAGTGCTGGGGAGAGCAAGAGACCTCAGCTTGCCCAGGGAAGTGGTAGATGTGGCAGTAAAGGAAAGCAAAGGAGGGCAGGAATCCTGGCAGGACTTGAAGAGCAGCCACCTCTGAGCACAAGTACGGTCTCCATACTCAGGAGAGCAAATGTCAAGAGATCAGCTTGACGAAGCAGGGTGCTCGTAGCTGACCTTCAATGCTGCACACAGGAGGTGGCAGCAATGAGAGGCTACGAAGAAGGAATATAGGAACATTGCCTGGGTATGCAGGGACAATGTTGGAAATCTTTAAAGTTCAGCTGGAGCCAGAACTAGCAAGGAACACCAACTGATGCAGGAATAAATGAGACAAATGGAGGCCCCTTGATGAACTGCGTAGGGATTATTGCAAGGGGTGTGGATAAGGCAAAGATACTTGGTGCATTGATTGGTTTCATGTTCACCAGTAATGTCTTCCATCCTTTATGGCATGGTTCAAAGAGGACAGGAGCTACTGAGAGTGGAAGAGGAGTAAGTCAGGGCTCTCTTGAGAGAATGTGATTAGTCTGAATCCATGTGACCAGATGGGCTGCATCCCTGGCTGCTGAGCAAGCTGGAAAATGTCTTTAGCAAGGGTGCTTTCTACATTTTGGAGCATGCACGGAGACTGGGGGAGAACCCATTGGTGCAGAAGTGCAAATATTTCACCTCTTTCCAGACAGGAGGCCGATTCAGGGAACCACAACCTCATTTTAGTACTTAAGAAAACCATACAGCAAGTCCTCTAAGTAGCCATTTCTGGACACTTGAAGGAGAAGAAGGTGACTAGAAACAGTCAGCACAGAATCAAAGGCAAACCAACCTGATTGCCTTCTGTGTCAGAATGACAAAATCTGGGCATGAAGAAAGAACAGCAGATGTTAACTACAATAATTTTACCGAGGCTTTTGAGAGCATCCCAGTAACCAGGCTGAGATACTGCAGTCTGCATGAACAAGTAGATGAGTGAAAAAATGGCTGGATCATCAGTCTCACAGGATTGTGGCTAATGTTTCATACTCTAGCTTTAGGCTGGTAACAACTGAAGTTCCTCAAGGGTCTGCCCTGGAGTCTCAACTGTTCATCATCTTTATCAATAACCTGGCTGCCTGGGGAAGCAGCTCTAGGGGACAGCCCTTGAAGATGGTGGGTAGTGAGCTGAGCCAGGGCCAGATGTGTGCCAGGGCATTAACAGGGGTGGTGTGAGCATGGCATGGCCTTGTGAGCACAGCAGCACAAGCTGAAACACAAGAGGCTCAGGTTGGAAATAAGTGGAAGCCTCTTCCCCAGGAGGAATGCCCAGTGGTGGAGCTGGGGCAGGGGCCTGGACTAGAGATGTCACCTGTCATGGGCTACAGCAGGAGCATTGAAGCAGTATAACAATTTCACTACAATGATGGAGACAAGTGGTCCTTCTGAGCAGGATTTGCTTAAATCCAGGCTTCTAGATACTTTTAAATACTTCCAGGGATGGTCAGTCAACCACTTTCCTGGGCAGCCTGTTCCAATACCTGACAACACTTTCAGTGAAGGAATTTTTCCTAGGAGTAGTTTGTGCAAAAGGCTCCCTAGAGTAGGCAACACTTTTATTTATTCTTATTAGTCAATTAAAATGGTGCTTAAAGCAAAGAGACTAATGGCTTTAACTATGGACTGCTGCAGCGTGTTTGTTAAATACTGATTGTATGATATTGTATCAAGCAACAATGTATGAATACTAATGAAACACAAAACCATTGGAAGGTGGACATTTCTTTAAAAGTTTATCTTTCAAAAGGTCTAACATTGGTGTTGCATCTTGGGCTGGTATTTCTGAAATCTGCTTAGTACAACATTATCAACTCCAGTTGTTTTTTTGTTGACCTAAGAGAATCAAGAACTCAAGGAAGAAGTATTTTAGGGATCAATGGCTTAGGAGGAGAACCTTGAGGATGATAAAACTAACTTAAAAAATGAGATTACAGATAAGCAGAATGCAGCGTTTGTTATAGAATCACAGAATCATTTAGTTTGGAAAAGACCCTTAAGGTCATTAGGTCCAGCCATAAACCTAACACTGCCGAGTCTACCACTAACCCATGTCCCTAAGGGTTACATCTAGACATCTTTAAATACCTCTAGGCATGGTCACTCAACCACTTCCCCAGGCATTGTGTTCCAGTGCTTGATAACCCCTTTGGTGAAGAGTTTCTTCCTAATATCCAGTCTAAATGTTTCCCTGGCACAACTTAAGGCTGTTTCCCCTCATCCTATCACTTGTTAGTTGGGCGAAGAGACCAACACCCAGCCCACTACACCCTCCTTTCAGGTGTCTGTAGGGAACAATAAGGTCTCCCCTAAGCCTCCTTTTCTCCAGGCTAAACAACCCCGCTTCCCACAGCTGCTCCTCATAACACTTGATCTCTAGACCCTTTTTTTCGGATGTCCTCCAGCACCTCAACGCCTTTCTTGTAATGAGGAGCCCAGAACTGAACACACTATTTGAGGTGTGGTCTCACCAGTGCCGAGTACAGATGAATGATCACTTCCCTAGTCCTGCTGGCCACATATTTCTCATACAGGCCAAGATGCTGGTGACTTTCTTGGCCATCTGGCCATACTGCCGGCTTGTATTCAGCTGGCAGTTGACCAACGCGCCCAGGTCCTTTTCCGCCAGGTAGCTTTACAGCCAACTCTCTCCCAAGCCTGTAGCATTGCAGGGGGTTGTTGTGGCCCCAGTGCAGGACCCGGCACTTGGTCTTGTTGAATCTCATACAGCTGGCCTCGATCCATCGATCCAGCCTGTCCACATTCCTCTGTAGAGCCTTTCTACCCTCAAGAAGATCAACACTCCCACCCAACTTGGTGTTGTCTGCAAATTTACAGAGGGTGCACTTGATTCCCTCATCCAGATCACTTATAAAGACATTAAACAGAACATGCCCCAGTACTGAGCCCTGAGGAATACCCCTTGTGACCAGCGGCCAACTGGATTTAACTCCATTCACCTCAACTCTTTGGGCCCAGACATCCAGCCAACTTTTTACCCAGCAACAAGTACACTCAGGAGAATGCTGTTGGAAATGGTGTCAAAAGGTTTACTAAAGTCCCCGTAAACAACATCTACAGCCTTTCCCTTATACACTAAGCAGATCAAATGTTCAAAACCTCATCAGTTCTGCAGTTTCCTTGATCTTGTATCAATAGAGTCAGTGGGAATTTTTCTGCCAATCACAATGGTAAAAGGTTAGCTCTGGAAGCTACAGCACATTTGCTAAGAAGCAAGTTTTGCTACCTTTCTAGGAAGAAAGATTGTACTTTGCAAACATTGTAACTCCAAGATGTGGTAAAAACTGGGATTCTAGCTAATTAATCCACCCTTCTACTAATGTGGTGTAGTGAAGAATGTATATGTGCTGAAATCTGATCACAGGTAATTAAATGACTTGGCATAGGTCACACTCAGTCAATAAGATATCTCACTGGAAAAAAGCTGTAAAGCCTGTGGCATAATAGAGACCCACCCACATATGAGGAGAAGTGGTGTCTGAAGCCATCTGTAGGGGAACAGTATCAGTTGTAATACAGGGTTTCCTTGTTTGCTGTCTTTATAGAAGGCTGTGAGGACAAATGAGTTTAAAATTTTTAAAACTATACAAATATGGGGCACCATTATAAGCAGGTAACAGTGAAAAATCTGTGCTCCTCAGAGTCTTAATAACCTGCAGGTGGTAGTGTGACAAATGCCAGGAGCTTCTGCCCGTCAGTGAATGTTTTGTGCAGGTTAGTCTAGGATCTTCTCTAGATTGAAGAGTGCATTAAGAGTAGCAAAGCATATTTATACATTTCAAACCAACAACCTCTGCATATAATTTCTATTTGTATGTTGCCTTTGGAAGCGATTTGAAACAATATTTTAAAGCAAGAAACAAAAGTGTAAAAGATTTAGGATTTCTCAATAATTACTTTTTACCTTGCACTGAGTACACTGCTAAGCAGCTTCCAAGGCAGAGTAAGGCAGTGTAGTATTTTGTTGCATTTCTATCTCTGTGTTTCTTTTACAACCAACTACAGGTCTGAAGGCTATGAAAGAATACAGAGCACAATTCATTCTTACCCCCACTTCCCCAAGATAAAACTTGTTGGGTATAATGAACCATGTTAGTGGCATAGTTGTCTGCACAATGGACAGAAAGTCTGACCACATGGGTAGTTAGGCTAATTAGGCTCATTAACTAATTACATCAAGAGGCTACAGCTGTAGGGAGGGAAGAAAAAGCACTATTTCCTCCTGTAGTGTGAAGCGACTGTCTTTAAAAACACTTTCCATTATTTTATTTTACATAGAAGTGAAATCCTGTACATTTAAAAGCTTTATTTTACGTCCCATACATCTCATTCTGTAAAGTATACCTTTTGATGAATGTGGGTACCTCTGGGATAGAACCTGGCACAAAACAGAGAAGCACTTGGCAACATGATATAAATCTTCTTAAGAAATAGATGAAAGAAGAGGAGATGGGTTTTTCACTGACAGGAGCAGCATAGAGCATCTGTTAGGATTGCCTGTGTTGTAAAATGGAAGCTGATCGTTGTATGTTACACCAACTGAAGATTGTATTTATACTCTGCCTTTCTTGTTCTTTCCACATCCCCTCCCTCCTTCTGCCAGGTAGTACTCTTTTGCAATTAGCAAGTAGTAACCTCCATGTGTTTTACAGAATCTAGAAAGACCGTGTGCATGTGGCAAGGGCTGGATAGCATGCCTTTACGTGAGCTATGTACTGCAAAACATACTCAGTTCAGAGAAGACAGGTGTCAGTGAGATGGCTGTGGATGTGTAGGCAGGCAGGGTCTGTGGGAGTGGGCCAGAAAGAATGCCTTTCCTAGTCTGTCAAAGACAGACGTGGTCACTCTAAATGGGATGAGATGGGTTTAAACTATTGCTATGTAACTGTACTTAACGTGAACACGCAGCCATCTTTCTAAAAAGGCAGTCTTAGGATGGCCCTTGACCTGCATTAACCTGCTGAAAGAATCAGGTGGGGTTTTAGTACTGAGTAGTATATTCCCATGCATACATTGCTGCACTCTAAGCTGTGAATATTACTCATTTTTGTAGCTGTGGTGTTATTTTGTAGTGCGCTGTCTGAGAGGCAATTACCCTTTTTTTCAGATGGGACATGCCTGTGGTGCAATTTAGGGAGGATGAAATGTCAGCATTGATAAAGTCTTCCCTTTATTTTTTATGCAGGCTTCAGTATTTTTCAGACTTAGTTTCTGTCTGAAAGTAGTCTACCCACATGTACATGTGCACATTGAAATCTACCTTCCTTGTTTCATTTTCTGCATTGGCTAATGCAGTGTGAAAGTGCTTTCATACGTATTGTGGCCTTGCAGAGCGCTTCCAGACACTGAGGGCAAAGAGGGAGGTAACAATGGATTAACTCTCAGAAAGCAATTCAGAAAATAATCTGTGGTCACTTTTCATATTTTTGTATTAAGCAAGAAATGTAAACGGTTCCACTTTTGCATCTTCCTAATCTGTTTTTAAAATTCAAGGTCTGTAATATTTGTAGGAAAAGTTAATAGAATCTAATAGCTTTATAAAACTACAATAGTTTATTTTCTTATGATGTCAAAATTACAGGGGATATAACCCGGCAAAAAGTAGCAACTGAATTTGCAGTTTAAGAGGAACATGTGTGTTTTCCTTTTCTGTGAAACTTCAGCTGTGTATGTAAATTGATCCACAATGGCTCAGAGCTTCAGCTGCTGTACAAGACTAAAGATTATAAATTCTTGAGATATTCAAAGGTGTAGATATTCACAATTTCTGAGCTTGTCACAAGTCTGTTTAGCAAGCCCAACATTCTTTTTTTTAATTATATTTTCATCTGGACTCCATAATTCAAACAAACTGTGAGGTAACATTAGCAAAAAATGCCTATTTCATTGTCATCCCTCAAAATCTCTATGTCCCTCCTGGTAATAACACACTGCTATCTAAATTAACTAAAACCATAGCAACAGGTTTTCATTTCCCTTTGTCACAGGAGCCTTCTTAGAGCATCAATATCTCAAATACCAGCTAGAACCATGGAGACATATTATTACTGCATCTAAAGCAGAGTTTGTTGTGTTGATTTGTGTTGTGTTATGATCAATCCTGACAGTGGTCATGAGCCAGTTAGAGAGATCATTGTTATAGTATAATTTATTTCCAGGGTGAGTTCAGAGTAATTTTTCTTATTTCTTTGGTACCTCTTAGAATTTCCAAGTATCAGAGAGCAGCAGGCTCAGCTCTGCTTTTGCTTAATGCAGATATGTTTGTATAACTGCCTGGACTTCAGGGGTGCTGCTGGCGAATTGTGGTAATGTTTATGTCAGAGCTGAGTCTTGAGTCTTGCTTGTTCACACAGTTTTGTTTCCTTACCTTCTAAAGTGTTCTTTGTCACTCGTAGCTGATATACACAGTGGTGAAAGGAGAGAAATTATAATCCCAAAATTTAAATATTAATTCCCTAGGGTTGTGGCTATGCATTAACTTTGGTAGGAAGGGGCTGCTCCTCCTCCCCACCAGGGACTCTGACAAAATCCCCTTGCTGACCTTGCTGTGGCAGCAGAAGCAAAACTGCATCTGCTCCTGGCCATTGCTCTGTGCAGCATGCTCATACACAGTACAGCATCAGGCTGTGCCATCTGTCATTTTTTTCTTGTATATGGAGATGTTTCATCCAGTCCTAGCTCATCCAGTTCCCTTTCTCTTCTCCTCTTTTGTTTGTGTACATCTCAGAAGCACAAAAAGGCACATCAACATTTCAGTCAATCAAGAGCATCACCCCAGAAATACCCAGAGCTTGTCTGAGCATTACGGTTGTACTGCCCCTGATCACAGGCGAGTGCTTTGGCACATACTGCTCTTACACAGTGAGACACTGGATGTGAATTTAAGATAAGGGCACCCAGCTTAATTTATGTAGTGCTCATGTAAAAAAGTTAAAGCTTAAAGCAGACCTCAGCAATTTCTAAATGTGCTGCTATTGAACTAACAGTGGTAGATGGCTTTGGGTTGCTCTGCATGTAGGTAATAAATTATCGACACTGCCAACAGCATAAGAAAAGATCCAAGTATTCTGGACTGGCGCTTTGTTGTGCTGTACAGACTGCAACCTTTTAGACACTGTGGCAATAGGAGCACCAGAAATAAAATGTACATCAGTACCAGCAACACTTTATAGACATGCTTTCCCTCACAAACTCCCTTTAACTCCCTTGTCTTTGGCAGATAACAATTAATTCACTGACAGATTCCAGCAAATGCACTTTCAAATATAAAAGGGACGAGTTCACAGTAGGGCAGTTTGTACAGCTGTTAAACCAATTAATCATTTTTTAAACATGTTTTGTTCCCTTGGCCTCCAGCAGCTTCTGAATGTTCCCATCATTTTCACATTTCCAGATGTTAAGGACTAGGCCAACTTTCACCCAGCAAAAGCATGTAGACTGGTGTACGTTATGCAGAGTTATAAAATATGCCTTAAATGGGATTTAATTGCTGTAAATGTTTCATGCTGCTATTTTGTCCTCTTTATTTTGGCCTGAGGATGTCCTGTTTATTTCTGCTAAACTTTAATTCATTCCTGTACTGCAAGAAAGAAATTACAACACCCCAAAGTGTTAATACTTTGTAAAAATGAGTTGTTGATTTGCCTAACAAAGTCACATGTACTGGAGCCTGCTTGACCAATCAATAGTATATCATTGCATCATTGCTTGCATGATGCTATCAGATATTTGAAGTCTGTGTTTTGTGGAGATCTTAGCAAGGTGTAGGCTGTGCCCTAGCACTCTGCCTGCTAAGCCTGCACTGGAAATACTCTAGTGTTTTTCAAAGTTGACATTAAGTTCATGTAAGTTAGCTGGATCAGTAGCCAAGACTGAAAGTTGTTCTTCATGAGTGGACCTGAACTCTACCTTCTAGCTGGCAGCTTAAACCACTGCTGCAGGAAACACAGTTTTGTGCTGAAATTGAGTAAATGAGCTCAAACAGTCTGGTGACGTGGTTTAAGAAACCATGTGATGTTTTAAGCTGGCTGTCACCTGTACCCAGGTTGGGTCTGCTATCTAGTGAGGTATGCATGTGCCAAGTGAAGCAGTGGGAAGAAAGAGATCATTGTTTTTGCTGAACTTAAAAGATACGTGGATGGAGCAAGCATGTGTAAATATATGTAGTTGAGATAAGATGGATTGTGGGAAAATGACAGGGGGGAAAATTAATTTCTCTAAGGTAATGTTTACATCCCTACAGAAGTTATAATATTATAAGAAAATCTTCAGGGTAAGGTAAAACACATTCACTACTCTCTGGGACAAAGGTGTGGTTGGCATGCAAGGAGCTTACTCTGCAGTGGTCTCCCAGGCAACACATCCTGTAATCATGGCACGTGCTAAGAGGAACAGAACAATACAGAACAGAGTATGGAACAGAGCAAAGGCTTTGTGGACCTGCTCTGTTGCACTCCCTTGCAACTGTCCAGCAAGAAAGATAGCAGTTACTGTGTCAGCAACTGTGCTGAAATCACTCTCCTGAGATGAAACTTGCTCATTATTGTGTCATTATAATACCAAAACACGCCTCCATCCAAAAGTTACCCACCCCAAGGCACAACCACTTCTCACTGGGCGTGCACTCTTATTAACTATACCTTTAAGAGCAAAGCAAGAGTTTTGCACCAAGCGGTAATAAAGGTCTGTATGACTAGAGTCACTCAAGCTCCACCTAAATACAAAGAAACAGTATAAAAATAAGTTGATGGGGAGGAAAGTTATGGAAGACTCCATCATAAATTTTGGATCAGCTGACAGGCTGAACCAGTTTTCTCCCCCAAAGGGACACCTACTGGATATGAACCTCTTTTTATGTGCATTAAAGAATCAATTCACACTAGCAGTTACTAGTAACTAAAGTTTGATTATATATTGTTCTTGCAGTCAGTCTACTATCAA
>VZTO01010285.1:3161-15384 GCA_013400615.1 Syrrhaptes paradoxus | reverse complement strand
GGCCACCAAATTTGTCAGGCAGGTTAACCCATATCTCAGGGAGTGTTCTGATTGTAGAGCTATTGTGTAAAATATCAGTTTCAAAGCAACTTTTTTTTTCTACTTCTCAAAGAAAAGGCCTTATACTTCATTTTTTTCTAAATGACTGAGAAATTACTTAGAGGTTTGTGGATAAAAGTATGAAGTAGTATATTTTTTTTTTTCCAAATAGAAATACATATGCTACCTAAAACATGCAGCTGTCCTCAGCAGAGGTGGACTAAATCTAAGACAGACCCCAGTCTCACTTGATTAGTTTAGATGAATCTCCAGTCATATCTGACCTTTATTTGGAGACATCTGATGCTTCCTGGTGTATGGCATATGCCCAAATCCCTTTTTGAGGTTTGTGTGAAAATACTGTGAAAAGTTAGTATTAGTACATTCACCTTATAAATGGAGAAAAGGAAGCAGCAGAGAAGTGAACTAATATACTCAAAGCTACATGAATGTACTGGTCTATTGGCTATTCTAAGAAAAAAGTGTTTATAAAAGTAGCTTATAGGGATATATTAATTTGTCACAGTGTATGTTAGAATCATTGTAGGGGAAAGCTAGAGGACTGTATGATTAGAAGTCTAAGTAATGTGCATCTGTGGAGAGGAGAGAAAGCAATATTGTTAGGTACAGATGGCTGGTAAATACGCTTAAATGTAATAAGATGTTATCTTTGTGCAGTGCTGTGTCCATTCCTAACAGATCGCCAGCAAAGGCTATGAATAGTAAAAAATACTAGAGACAATCTGTCACCTGTAGCTAGGGTCAAAGTCTGATGAGCTACACTTTTTATGGTTCCTTTTAAGTTCAGTTGTATATGGTATTGTAAAAAAATGACCCTTAATATTTAAGGCTTCAAGTTGATGAATGCATGTACTCAAAAGTAATGTTACTGAATTCAGTGGTATATGTGCAGATACAGGTGTACATGGTAGCATGTCTTTTTGCAGAATTTGAATCCAATCAATGAAAAATAATTGCTTATATTTAATTTAAAAATCTGTTTCATAAGAATGCTGTGAGGTGAAACGCTCATAAGTTAGGTCCCTTATTCAGCTAGTATTCGGTTACATCTATATATGTGGCAATCTAGTCCTTATTGCATCTTTTTATTTTCTTGAAGTGTCTGCTTGTATTTTGTTCCTGTCCTCCATCACATTTGGTTTGAACAGTGCACACACAGGAAGGACGGATGCTATTCTCTCTGTGTTCTTTGCAACAGCTCCTGTGATAAAATCTCTGCATTATTCACTGGACATCACAAAAAGTCATGCTAAATAAATTATGAATGCTCATCTTCATTTGTTCATCCCACTCCATCTATTGTATCTCTTAAGGATAATTATGCTTTCAGTTACACCTGTCCAGCATCAGTTGCACTACAGATACATTCTGTTGTAGCTGCGAGTGAAAGTTAATTGTAGTAGGTCCAAAGACCCCTAGTTTATTCATCATTTGCCCCATGTATATTTTTAAATGCTCACGGGATGAGGCAAAGGCAGAAAAACTGGCATGTAGTTATGTAAACAGAGATCTGATTCTTAGGATCTTTGGATTTAGCGTCTTCATTTGTGTCTGTGAGCTACGCCCTTGGCAGCATTATGGGCAATGCAGCAGGGGATAATAATGTGCAAGATCTGATGGCTTTTAATGCTGTTAGTAGGCAAAAAGCTGCTGCAAAATATCTCAATTTTATTTGGAATGTATGTTCACCATATGTAAGATGAGATGCTGGCCAATATCTCCAGATTAAGTTCTTGATTCAACTTCCGAAAAAAAGTCCTCAAATTGCATGCAGTATGCATACAGAAAGGAGGGAGAAGTTTAATTATAAATTAATAATAGTAAACAATGTTGTAAATGCTAGTAATGAAATCTGGTAAATAGCATTTGTATACAGGAATGCCAAATTATATCGCAAAATAAAAGGTTTCCACAGGAGTACACCACACCAATAATACAGATTATCTCTGTATCAAAGTACAGTTTTAACACTGTGGTTTTATAGCTTTAAAATAAAAACCTTCAAGAACTTCATCATGGAAAAATTTTCCTCTATCGTAGTAGCATGGAATTTCCTTGCAAGATTTTTTAAATTCCCCAATATGACTGATTTTTTTTTTGTAATTAAAATATTCAGAAAGCAGCAAACAAAACACCTACTTAAAACAATAACCACAATTGGCCATAACAGAACAGGACATAATTAGCAAAGTTCCAGAAAACCCAAAAATGGGAAGACATGCAAAATTAAAGCTGTTCCTATGTTGGTCTGGTGTAACTTTAATAAAAACAGATTTTTTTTAATTTATCATTAAAGTTATGTAATTGTGTTATTCTCTGCATCCACAGTCATAGTGAAAACAGAAATATTTTCCTTTCAGGGCTATCGGATACATTGAATGATTTTACAATTCTTGTAAATACCAATGAAACAGATCTCCATCAGACAGATGATATTCTGAACCAAAGTATTTCAAGTTCTAGAGTAATATGGTTAAATGATGCAACAACAACAGCAAAATCAATATAAATTACTATTTCAGTTACTTTGACTACAATGATTCTCCATTTGGACAGAAGTCTTGCTTAAGTAGGCAGGCCAAGCTGAGCTTTGAAATCAGTGGTTTAGGGTTGGGGTTTTTTTTCTTTTACATTTAAGCCAAGGCCAAATATAGTTAAAGTCCATGACATTTTTCTGTAGGTTGATGCCCTATTTCTTCTTGCCAGTTTAAATGGCAAAAGTGAGAAGTCCTCTCTAGCATATTTACTGAACAATGGATGCAATTCCTTCACTGTGTTATCGATTTTCCTCTTTTTTTTGTATGTTTATATTTTTTTTTTAAACTTTGTAGAGTTCTTTTAGAAAGAATGGGAAGAGAAGAGGTGAAATCATTTTGCATACAGTGTCTTCTCTTAAGTTTAGGATTTCTCCAAAGGGGAAAATACACCTACCTTGGGATGATTATATTAATGTATTACCCTATAACTTTTTAAATTAACTTATTACACTGTAACTCAGTGCTGTGGTAGATGTGGCAAGATGGTGTAGTTGTCAAGTGGTTGCTTGGCTACAGCAACACTGATTTAAATAGATAAAACAATTAAGACTAAAATCCAGCCACTCTGCTTTGAGCAGGAGCAGTTGGACTAGACAGTCTGTAGAGTTCCCTTTCAGCCTCACCTGTGCTGTGGACTGGGAATATTGCAGTTTGGGGATCAATGTAATGTTATTTATTTGTGGATTTTTCTCTCTGAATTATATTAATTTTGTATTTTTGATATACTGCAGTGTATTTCAAAATACAAGCATGAGGAGAATGCTTTATGAAATTCAGAAGGCGTTCTTTTTCCCCTGTGGTTCAGTTAACTTGGCTATTTGTATCAATATGAATCTTCTGGGAATAGGACTATCCTTATTTGATAGTCTTTAACATCAAATTTAAAGAACTGAAAATGACAGTGGAAAAACACATTTCTGAAGTTTCTGCTGAGATTTTTTGTCATGAAAAGAGGAACTTTAGTGAGGACTAGAAGATTTCTTCTTCATTTTAGTTATTTATTTTTTAAACTAATTGTCTGGAAGATGCATTTGGATGTACTTTGCATTTCAGGGGCAACTAAGATGAGAAAATGGAAAAATTATATAATGTTTGGTAGAACTGGCATGTTTCAAAAAACAGTCGTGGTCTACCTACAGACTTTTTAAAAATAGTATTGTGAAAACCATGTATAATAAAAATATAGACTTGATACTAATTTTTGCAACCTTATGTTTTAGTTTTTTGAGGTACATTAAGCTGCTTCCAAAGGAAGAAAAGGTTTCATGTATCCATAGTACAAAAACGTATCATATACAAGTCAGTTCATTTCAAATATTCTAACAATCTCTGTGGTTTTTTTTATAGAAATGTAATTATTAGTGTGTAATATTTGTGAAACTAAACTGTTAAAATTCAGGTTGTGCTTGAAATCTACTTTATGTCCAGGGCACAAAAAATTCTCAAAATTCTACCATAGCTTATTAAGTGACCCTTTAAAACAAAAAGTTTTGTAGCTTAAAAATTAAAAGACAAAACAAATTTGCCTATTGCTGAGAGTATTATTCTTTTATGCTAAAAGTTATGTATGTAAATATTATGAAACTTTTTTTGCTAATCTGATTGTTCCCTGCCCTGTGCATATCTTTTCTTCTTGCCCCTATATTCCCTATTTCAGTACCACTTCTCTTTTCCCCTTGTATACTCACATTTTCAGTGTTTTTCTCTACTGTGTTTTTCTCCACCGATACTGATCTCCTTTTTCTCCCTCTCTCAGATGCACTGCTGCTGGTGAAGATAATAAGCTCATAAGAAATACCTGCTGAGACAAACCAATGGTCCATATTGCCCAGCAGTCAGTCTCTGCCAGTGGCAATAGAATATGTCATTTAGGGAGAGTAAGGAGTTAGATCACTTTCTGCAGTCCATTCCCTTTCTGATTTCCTATCATCCACCATCACAGGATTGGAGATGTCAGAGAGTGCATCCTTAGCTAGTAATTTTAAAATCCATTTATTGATAATATGCATGAATTGGCTAATGCCTTTTTGAACTTGCTGATACTGTCAGACTTCACAACCTGCCACAATGGCAAGTTTCACAAGTTCATTACCTGTTGTGTAAAGAAGTATTTTATTTTTTTCTTTTTTCAACTAATCTTTTATTTTTTTGAAGGGCTCTGTGGTTTTGCCAAATAACAGTCCCACATTTAGCTTATTCACTCTCTTGATTGTGTAAATCTGAGTCATATGCCCCCACAGCCTTCTCGTCTCCAAGCTGAAGTTGAAGCACTTTTAATCTTTCCTGATAAGGCTTGTGTCCATCAGCCTGAGCATTAGTTATGCCTTCCCTGCATCAGCTCTGCCGTGACTACTTCTTCAGATGTGGAGACTAGAGCTGCACACAGTATTCAAGTAATGGGCTCACAGAGGTTTTATATAGCAGCAAAATTATGCTCTCTGTGTTATTCTTTATACTCTTCCTGATGATGTCCAACATGTCTTTTTGTGTTGCATGTGAAACCAAAGACTTAAGAGGAATGTCAACCATGCTCACAAAATCACTTTCCTGACTTGTAAATGCTAGTTCCAAATTCAGCATTGTGTAAGCCTGGTTAAGATTTTTGGGTTTTGCCACTAGATATCTTATCTTACATCTCTCCATACTGAACCTCATTTGTCACCTTCTTGCCCACTTATTCAGGCTAATGAGGTCTTTCAGGAGTTGGTCACAATCAGTACTGAATTTCACTGTCCAAAGGAGCTTACTGTCAGCTATGAACTTGGAGATTTTGGTGTTCGCTACCTTTTATAGATCATTAATGATTAATAAAATTGCTCCAAGCACTCATTCATGAAGTTACCTTACTTTTGAATTTTCTTCATGGTAAAAATCAATCAAACTCTCTCCTTTGTTTACTGTTACCTAACCAGCTTTCAGTCCACAAAAAAACTTTTCCTCAGTCCCATGACAACTTTGTTTCTTTAATAACATTGTTGTGAAATGTTATTGGAAGGCTTTTGGAAAACTTACATATATTCATATCCCCTTTATTTACATGCATGCTGATAGCTTCATAGAATTACAGAAAACTAGTCAGACAGAATTTCCTGTTGTAGAAACACTTCTGGCTTCTGCCATGATCCTTATCTACGTGCTCAGTTAGTCTTTATTTTACCAGCTTGCGAGGGACAGCAATCAGCCTCCTCAGTCTGTAGCTCCAGAGTCTCTTTGGTAGACGGCTTTTTCCANGGAATTTATGGCTTGGGTTTGAAATTTTGGCAAGCTTTAGCTAAGCTGAGACTTTTAAAAAAAAACGCTTCTTTGAAAAATGAAAATTTAACTAATAAAACGTGTATCCCTCCTGTATCATTTTCTTAGGTTGGAAGGCTACTGATATCTTGTTCTCTTTCCATCTTTCCTGAGCAGGGTGCAGTCTTACCAATCAGAGATTCCAGGCACAGAAGTCTAAAAATGAGGGATGTCGTGGTCTTATAGCAATATGATGCATGTCAGGTCATCTTTATAAGCACCCATTTTCACCACTACGACCTTGGTGAGAGCTGTAATCATTGACATTTTTTAAATTGCTTACATACCAGAGTAAGAGGCTGTATAGGTTTCATCCTGTGTTCCGTAAATCAATCACTTGCTTCAATGAGACTTTTGCGTGTGGCATGTTGGTCACAATTTGGAAGTATATTCTACATCTTGAATTACAGGCTTAGATTACATAGTTAAATTTTAACAAATAGGTGTCTTCTCAAAAATTATTTACCTAAGTAAACCAGTTTTGCTGTCAGATGTTACACAAAACAGGGTTTCTCTAAAATATTAGTAGAAAAGTTACACATCTTAGGTTTATGGAAATAAGCATGAACAGTTTTGACTATAAACCCTATTACTTAACTGATAGTTTAAGTTTAGTCCTGTATTTTCTGGAGCTATTTAGAGAATACAAAAGTTGCTTTGAAAAAATTGTATCTTTGCAATCTAGTATAAACCACCATAGAACAAAGGTTAAGAAAAACTTATACTGAAAAAGTGCATTACATACCATGTGAACAATTATACTGGATATTGCATAGCATTACTAGTGTGATTTTCTTTTTTCAGCTAATGAAATATAACATGGTATCTCAGACACAAAGAGGTTGTTGTTATGTTCTATAGAGCATATTAAAATGTTAATTGGTAGAATACTGGCAAGCCCAAATAATCAATTTCCTATATTCATTTATGTAAATTGGTTGTGTGGAGATATATACATGCAATTCGCCATAAAAATATTTGCTCAAAATTATTTAAAAGATAACTGAAAAGATAATAGGAAAGCTGAACAAAGATTTATGCTGAAATTGTATTTGTAATTGTTCTGTTTCAAATAAAGTACTTCACATACTGCACATAAAGTGTATGTCCTAGGGGGCACAGACTGCCTCTAGCGACAGGATGCCAAAAAAAGGAGACATAAAAGAAAGTTACTTTTCTACAGCTTACTGAAGTAGTGCATATGCTTCTGCATTTTTGCAGTCTAGAAACTAATAATTAGACATTCTTTTAAAAGACATCCCTTATCCTTTTAAGGAAGTGATTATTGCTGAAAACCATATATTTAGCTGTTCCCAAACTCCTTGTGAATATCAGTTCAAGTGTTACCAGCTGTAATGGGAGAGTTGGAGTGCTACAGCTGTAGAAATCATCATCTGCCTTTTACTCAACAGGTCTGCAATTAAAGAATCCCTTTTGTTCCATAGGGGCTGCTGAATGCTTCCGTGGACACAGTTCATGAATAAGATAATTTCAAGGAAAAAAAAATCTTAAAAAGCTAAATTTCATTTGGTTCAAAGTACTTCCTCTCCAGTCCCAACCATATACTATAAAAAAGAGTCAATCCTAGAGTTCAGTGTTGTTATTATAAATAAAACATGTTATATGTATTATATTAATGTATTATATAATAAAACATTATTATTATAGAAAAAATATTATTTGTTACTCAATTTTAGGTAAGCAGTCACATATACAAAATGAATTACAGATAATTTTTACTTGTATAGTCTAGTCTAGTTTGGTTTTTTTAATGCTAGTGTTCTCTCTCATCAGATTCTTCCTCAGAAGAATCAGTCAGGTCCTATTGGTCATAACCTCCAGGTTAAGATAACTTAAAATATTATTTGAGGCCATCTTCAAACACAAGGATGTGTTGTATCATTCTCAGTTCATGTATTCCCCAAGGCATCTCTGCAAAAATTAGAATTAAAAGCATAGTATTATAAATAAAGATTAAGAAAGGTTGAGTGGTTCACTTGCTCATTTTGAGAACATCTTCCCTGGCATCTTTGTTTTTTAAATTGATATTCAGGATTTTTACCTTGTAGACTCAATTCGGTTTATTGGTTTATCTATTCCCCTGGACATGTTCCATTTCTTTCTGCTGAAGCTGAGGTTACTTGTGATAGTGTTTTAAAAGCTTATTATGTGTCTTTTTTTTCAATTTACAGTTCAGCTGCCTTGCATATTGAGGTTATCTTTCAGTAAACCATTTAAGCAATATATGCCAGTTGTATATTGGCATATACTTTGCAATCTACTTCATTACAACAAAACCATTTAAAATAATACTGAGTAAAGAGCATATCTAGAAATTGATGTGAGTGAAATTCACCTCTGTATTCAAAATACTGTATCTTTTTTAATGCTTTTTTAAAAATGAATTGCAAATACTACAACATATAGCAAAATATAGGTTCTCTTCCTATATGCATAACATAAAACATACATGCTGTTATCTGTGGTTACAGTTCAATCACTTTGCTCATTTCTTCTGTTTCAGACAGTTCGCCATGGTTTTCCTTATCTACCCACTGCCTTAGCTTTTGACCCGGTTCAGAAAATTCTAGCAATTGGAACAAGAACAGGAGCCATACGAATGTATCCTTTCTAATTCAGAATTTACACCATTTCTATGTGTTTGCAATACAGTAATGTGAATCATCTTCTACAAGCACTCAGGTAAGGTTACAGTTTATGTTGTTATGTTCTACTTCATTTTGGTTTCCTAGATGCACTGGAAAAGGATGTACTGATGGGGTGTCCGAAGAAAAAAATTTTGATTGTGTTTTTGGCATATGGTTTTGGCATATATTGGTTAATATAAAGGAGAATTAATTTTTCTTTTACAGCATGAAAAGTAAACACTTTTCAGTATGTAAAGGTAGACTATAAAGTGGTAATAATCAAGCTGTGAATGTTGTGCTCGCAATAAATAAATTCATTTCTGCAATGCAGCCAGCCAACTGCAGACATCTTCACTGTAGATATCTATGTATGAGATATTGTTTAGATTCTTCCAAGTGAATGGTGATTTTAGGGCAGAATTCATCCTTTCCTGGAGGAGAGGGTGAAAATAAGATGGAAAAAACTTGTGGGCCAAAGTGAAGGCAGTTTAATAGCGCAAAAGCCAAGGACGCGTGCAGAAGGAAAGGAAAACAGAAGATTTAACTCTCTACTTCCCATCAGCAAGTGATGTCTGGCCACTTCCTGGAAAGCAGGTCTTCAGTATGCATAGCAGTTGCTTTGGGAGACAAACTGCTTCTGTTGCTGAGCAGGTGCCATGTGGTATGGAATATCCCTTTGGTCAATTTGTGTCAGCTGTCCTGGCTATGCCCCCCCCCAAGATCTTGCCCACCCCCAGCCTACTGTGGGGGGAATGTTGGGGAGACAGCCTTGATGCTGTGTGAGCACTGCTCAGAAGTAGCCAAAACACTGGTCTTAGCAACACCTTTCTAGCTACCAATGCAAAGCACAGCACTATGACGGCTGCTATGGGGAAAATTAACTCCATCTCAGCCAGACCCTATACAAGTATTCATGTAATGATGTAGAACAAGTTTTCTTGTGACCAGTGTAAGTCACATAATAGTATTGTTGCTTCCCTGACTTTCTTAAAGATTCACAAAGTATTGAAATTTCTACTGGTCACAAGTTAACACGTCTCAAAAGACAAGCTGTTTCCAAGTAAAATTAAGTGTGTACCTCTGTGTTTCAAATTAATGTTTAGCATCACGCCTTCCAGTGATCATTTCAAATGATCCAGCAGCAATACTGAAATTGACTATGCTGAAATAGAGTATATTATTCATAAGCTGCCATTAGAGTACAGAGATAAATGAAAGTTCATTTTGGTATGACAGTCAATTTGTCTTCTTCTAGATTTCTTTTCAGGCTGCTTTGGATGCAACTGCTATAGCTTCTATAGCAGTGGGAATTGCTGTTGCTATGCTCTACTGATGCTGGCAGTCTCTGTGGGATTCTCAAGGAACTTCACACAACAATGTAGGTTTTACCTACGCTAATGACTGCTGGGTACTGGATAGGGACAGCTATGCTCTAGCCCACAGAATGAGTGTGCTGCAAATCATTGATGAAAGAGTATCTTCCTATTACCAACACAAGCTAACAAAATCTGGAAATAAAAAGCAAAAAAAACCCACTCTTGAAACAACTGCTATGCCACCTGGTCACTCTTTTCTTTTGTCCTAAACACAGAAAATGTTATTTCCTCTCTGAGGATTTTTTTCCTATTTGAAGCCTGTTCTTAGCTCTTATACCTTTGATCATTGCTCAGATCATTGCTTGATACCAGTCTACTTGAACTATTCTTGCTTCAGATAAACACATTCAGATGAAGATGGGCTATGAAATTGAATTCCTTTTCTTATCATCTCCATGGCTTTCTTTTCTAGTCCCAGTCTGGAGAACCTTCTGACATTACACAGAATAAAATGAGGTGTGTGGTCTCTGGTTACTGTCAGAGAAGGTTCTGTATTACCACACAAGGGGGTGAGAAATTAAGAGACTTGTTCAGACTTAAGTCTCTTCATTTCAGAGGAAAAAGAGAAGTCTGGGTTTGACACATTCTTGATCTGGATAAATAGATTTAAATCAGTGTTATTAGCTATGTTTATTCCAGTATCATATCTGAAGAAGTGGCATGTTGCTCTCAGATTTCAGGACATGTATTTCTATATTGTCATTTATTCAGCTCACAAGTGCTTGTTAAAATTCATTATAGATACTTTCTGGAGTCACTGAGTCCTTTCCTTTGGACTTCTTCCACCGCATTAAACATGTGCTTAGCCACTACAGATACCTACTTTAAACATATAGAGTAGAGCACCTACATATTTTTGTGTTTAGCTCCTGATTATTTGGTGGTTAGCTGCAGTAAGAAATTCTGAAAGAGACTCTTTGCTTATTAAGAGATGAGAGAAAGTTTGTCTCAAATCCAGTGCAAAGAAAACAACTTACTGGGTCCAATGTGGCCTCCACGCCAGTGAAAACTTCATCAAACAGGCTTAAATTAGTAATATGTCTTTGGATGTGTTTTAGTGTTGTCTATTGTGGTCATTAATACATCTTCTTTAGACTTATGGGCTTCATGTTGTCACATATGCAGGTTATAGGGAATGCAAATCTTAATTTTCACTGTTTGTTACTTGAGCAAAAAAAGTAAGCCATCCACAACACATGCAAGGCCTTTCTAATAGACATAGCAGCTTGCTGTATTACAGTGTTATCAGACAGAAATCCAGCTATGGCAGAATGCAGTTGTCTGTGAAATTTGCTACGAAATGTAGAAATAGCCTTTTAGTTTTATGGAAGATAGCCTGTCTTTTGCTTACATTTAAAAAATCTTCTTGTAAAGCCATTTGCAAATCCCAAAAATTCTACAAGCTGTGCTCAAGAGCAATTCTGCTTTAAGATTGTATTTGGAATAATTTTTCTGGCCTCTTTTATGTGTTTCTTCCAATGTTTTGATGGCAAGGGAGACTTTGGAATGTCAAGTACAGTACAGCAATACTTATTTTAACAGGTACATTTTGTGAAAAACAAAACGTGGCTTTAAGATGGCCAAGGAGGCCAATAGCATCCCGGCTTGTATCAGAAATAGTGTGGCCAGCAGGACTAGGGAAGTGATTGTCCCTTTCTACTCAGCACTAGTGAGGCCACACCTCAAATACTGTGTTCAGTTTTGGGTCCCTTACTACAAGAAAGACATTGAGGTGCTNTCTTCACCAAGAGGGTTGTCAAGCATTGGAACAGGCTGCCCAGGGAAGTTAAGTCACCATGCTTCGAGATATTCAAAAGATGCGTAGATGTGGCACTAAGGGACATGGTTTAGTGGTGGACTTGGCAGTGATACGTTAATAGGACTTGATGATATAAGGGTCTTTTCCAACCTAAATGATTCTACAATTCTATAAGATTATCTCAGTTATTTCCACGAAACAGCCAACAATAATATATTTGATTCAAGAGTTGCTATGCCAAGTAAAGGGAAAGGTGGAATCTAAACCTAAGGTAGCTCTGTTGAATAGCATGGATCCTCAGCAGCTGATGTACACAGAGAGACTATATTACTGGGAGGTAAAACAGAGGCTCTTTGTGCGCTATAAAAAAATCAGGGAAAGAAAACAAATAGCACTAATTCAATCTTTGCCTGCAGAGTTCTGAGGAGGCATAGAATTTTATTAAGGAAGTTAAAGGAAGTGTGCTAAAGAATGTTTGACATCAGGTTGGATGTACTTTAAAAGAAGATAACCTCAAGTTATATACTTGAGGTTTTGGTTTGTGAGAAGGAT
>VZTO01010284.1:0-20885 GCA_013400615.1 Syrrhaptes paradoxus | reverse complement strand
CACCTTCAGTATTTCTAAAGAACGATCTTGGTAAAATTTAAGGAATCCATCCAACTCTCCACCTTAAAAATATATAAGTTACTAGGTCTTTTAAATGATAAAACTTTAAACAATAAGGAACTTCACATCTATTTCTTTAAGTTATTTAGAATAAGCAACAACCATCTTTCTCAAATAAACAAAAAAAACCCACAGTACACTAAGCTTTCATCCAGCCCAATCATTATTGTGTATGGTTGTAACACACAATTCAATGTGTATGGTAGTTTAAGGTTTTCCTATACGTAGCAAGAATTACAGGGCTCTTGAGCAACGCACAAGCAGTGTACTCCTGCAGTTATTAAAATGTCTTTATTGTACATTTACCTCAAGGTACCACTTCATGCACGTGGTTAGTGCATCTAGACAAAGTACCAGGAGACTGTATAATCAAGTTTATACATTAGTGTAATTTTAATGAAACACTTGAACTGTGTTTAATCTCTTTTTGACCAGGACAATTTATATATACACACATTAGGCTGCTCTACTTCTGCTTTTCTGTTTTCGCTGCTATCGGGTGCATACTGTATACTTACATCAACCAAAAATAAACTCTTTCTCTTCAGAAAATGAATAATATAAGCAGCAAACATGTCTGTGCATTATACAGTAACCCTTCTCTAAAATAACAATTTGAGAGTAAACTAACAGTATTGTTCTCAAAGATTTTATGCAAATTTTCACTCGGTCAATTCAGACTATCACCTGCAATAGCAGACAGTGCTGGCTCCAGTGGAAGCATTCTCCACAAACTGAACACACGTTTTCTGACAAAAGGACTCCAGTCAGCACATCAGCTTTGGTCATTACCAGCCTTGAAGCCTTGAGGGAGTTAAGAGAAGGGTATAGAAAGTCCAGGCATTGTAACAACTGCCAGTTCTTTTGAGTCATTCACTCTTTCAGCTATTTGGCTGCCACAGCTGTCTAGAAGCTTCTAAAATTAACTTTCTTCCTAATGTTAATTGTCTAAAACCCATAAGCATCCCTCCTGGTACATGTCTGCTAAGAACAGGAAGTAAACATATCAGACTGTACACTAATTACCTTAGTGCATCAGCTCCATAACTATTTACAATACTCATCGGATCAGGATAATTCTTCTTTCTTTTGCTCATTTTTTGGCCATCACTATAAAACATAAGAATGCAGGCATAAATTACAAAGATTCTTNAACCCATAAGAGCAACTGAAAAAAAAAAAAAACCCCAAAAAACACCCCAGCCCAAGTGGCTCCCACACTACAAATCTAAGTGGGAAATCTGTCTTTCCTACCAAAGCTGAGGGAAGATGCACTTGTTTTGAATCAATCCCTCCAGCCCACTGGCAAAGCTTTATTTGAAAATAAAGGGAAACAAATATAATTAACTTTAAGATTACATCTAAAACTACTTTTATAATCCCCTTTACTCTGCATAACAGGTATCATTTATTTCCTGTTCTTTCCTATTCTGACTTGTTACTCATTTTCTCTCTCTCTCGGAAGGACTAATCCTGCTGGAAAGACCCTAGTGTAACAGATTGCTGGGATCTGTAAACCATACACTCTCGGGTTCCTCTTACCTCCTGCAACACCAATATCTCCCTGACAAGTCTTAACAGCTCCACAGTCCATTTCAGATTTAATTTACAATTTGCAGGGACTTATCTGAAATACTCTGACTAAAAATATTTTCAGGAAAGGACTGACTGACATACCAACCTGGCAAGGACAAGGCCATTCACAATGACATTCTTGAAAGGAGGCCTTCCAAAAAGAGCAGTGGACAGCACCAGCAAAGTGTAGAACCTGAAACAAGAGACAATATAAACGTGACTTTCTAAATATGCCAAGATAAAGTCTGCATGTTCTTCATCACAAGAAGTTTCTCATTATGTTGCTTTACTGTAGCAAAGTTAAAATTTAAGTGTGTGGAACATTTATGCAGAAGAGACTCAGAAGAGGAGCTTATTGTAAGGAGACCTTTTTCCTCTTTATAGTATATCGTGCCATTTGCTCAGCTGCAATTTGCTAGTCCAAGAAAGCTGAAAAAAAAAATCTAACAGCATTAGGAAGGTCATAAAGAAGAAAACTGTAGTATTTTCCTCTTTTATGTAGAAAAGATTATTCTGGCCCTGAGCAATCTCCCCATTTGCTCACTATAAACCTCTGAACAGGACTGGCACACTGTCTGTGTATTCTTCCATCTAGCAGACAACAGAACAGTAACTGCTGGGAGCATAAAAGCAAGTTAGCAAAAGTGAGCAGAACCTCCTTTCATCAAACAAACTTAGCTGGTTAAATTAGCCACCACTAGAAAATGTGAGAACGTAGATGTTCCCTAAAACACCAAAACCCTGCCCCATTAGGGGTGTTTACAATGCCTGTACAAACTGTCCAGGACACTTCCCAAGACTGGAGCAAGTGCAGGCACCTATTGTTCAATACACTGATATATGATTATATCTGAGAAATTAAGTGGAGGTGCAAGACGTGATCATTTCATATTCAGGAGTCAGAACTTTCACCAAAGANAATACTGTTTGCGTTAGGAAAATTGTACAGATGGACCGTGGGTACTGAAAAAATATATCCAAGAACTTTTCATAAACTTGATGTTATTTGCATTGTCAAACCTGGTAAGCCTCAGCACTGAGGTGCCTTAGCTGATGACAGTTACCAGACTGTCTTTGAGATCCTGTGATCCACCGGTTTACGTATCATTCTGACATAACTCTTTTCATTCTTTCTCAGATTACCCTTTAAAAAAAATTCACCTCATTCACTCTGAATATTTTAAAGGAGTCTCCCTCCGCACCTTAGTTATGAAATTTCACATCCACAGACACATTTGTTTCTGACAAATTTGTTGACTTCTCTGCTGCTTCATCCTCCACTCACCAGATCTCAGTCTGGTTCTACTTGTGTCCTTGCAGATATATAGCTGTCAGCCAAAACAATAGCAAAAAAACCTCAACACCAGAGAGAGAAGTCCTCTTCTTCGCTCTTCTTCCTTCCTCTCCACTCCCCTCAAAAGGGAGAAAGCATTCCCTCCCTGTTTGCTCCTTTCTTGAACAATAGAGGGTAAATTCATAATCCTGTGATTCATGCCAAACACATTCAGCTGTGAATTCCCTGTCGGCCACCACATTCTGACCATGACTATAAATCTTGTTGCACCTCCCTAAATACAATCAGAGATAGAGCCTTTCCTACCAACACATCTAGACTGACAGTCTTGCAACCCAACTACTGTAAGATTTTTTTTTTCCTCTGGCTTTAACAAACATAATTTAACTCTTTCTCATGTCCATGCAGAAAGTAATTCAAAAGATCACTCTGCTAACTCATCACCTTGGTCACANCTCCACAGTCCATTTCAGATTTAATTTACAATTTGCAGGGACTTATCTGAAATACTCTGACTAAAAATATTTTCAGGAAAGGACTGACTGACATACCAACCTGGCAAGGACAAGGCCATTCACAATGACATTCTTGAAAGGAGGCCTTCCAAAAAGAGCAGTGGACAGCACCAGCAAAGTGTAGAACCTGAAACAAGAGACAATATAAACGTGACTTTCTAAATATGCCAAGATAAAGTCTGCATGTTCTTCATCACAAGAAGTTTCTCATTATGTTGCTTTACTGTAGCAAAGTTAAAATTTAAGTGTGTGGAACATTTATGCAGAAGAGACTCAGAAGAGGAGCTTATTGTAAGGAGACTTTTTTCCTCTTTATAGTATATCGTGCCATTTGCTCAGCTGCAATTTGCTAGTCCAAGAAAGCTGAAAAAAAAAATCTAACAGCATTAGGAAGGTCATAAAGAAGAAAACTGTAGTATTTTCCTCTTTTATGTAGAAAAGATTATTCTGGCCCTGAGCAATCTCCCCATTTGCTCACTATAAACCTCTGAACAGGACTGGCACACTGTCTGTGTATTCTTCCATCTAGCAGACAACAGAACAGTAACTGCTGGGAGCATAAAAGCAAGTTAGCAAAAGTGAGCAGAACCTCCTTTCATCAAACAAACTTAGCTGGTTAAATTAGCCACCACTAGAAAATGTGAGAACGTAGATGTTCCCTAAAACACCAAAACCCTGCCCCATTAGGGGTGTTTACAATGCCTGTACAAACCGTCCAGGACACTTCCCAAGACTGGAGCAAGTGCAGGCACCTATTGTTCAATACACTGATATATGATTATATCTGAGAAATTAAGTGGAGGTGCAAGACGTGATCATTTCATATTCAGGAGTCAGAACTTTCACCAAAGAAGGTATCTATGAGCTCCTGTAACTGCACTGCTGGGAATTATTTTTAAGAAACTAACATTCAAACAGCAGACAATTTATACAAAAGCTAATTCATTTAGAATAAGGCACAGGAGGTTATGCCTCAGAACTATGCATTTGCAGGAAGATTTAGTGGAGAAACACTTCACAAAAAAAGAAGTCTGCTTCCAAAGCAGCTCCTACGAAAAAGCTGCCTATAGTTGCAAAAGCATTATTCCGACACTTGGGAGTCCAAAGCTCTGTAAAGGTTGCTGTGTGCAGTACTGCTTTTATTAAGTGGTTTACATGACAACTCTGACCCTCTCAGACAGGCTTTTATCTCAAAATTACCTCAATTCACACTGCAGGATACAAATTCTTTTTATTAAATCGCATTGTAATTTCATGAACTGTAACCAACACTCCTGCACCTGCACAAACACATGCACCCGAAATCTGCCTCCCTCATTTTTAAGAAAACCCCTAAACAGAAACATCTGAGCATTTACTCAGATGATCGACACCTCAATCCCACAAGACTGACAGTTCATTACAAACACAGCAGTACTTCTTTAGCATCTAGTAACTAAGGTATCTCACTGAAAAACTCCTGTCATTTTGTGCAAACTTGTCACAAATTCTCACATCAGAGCAAGAGTATTGACAATTAAAAAGAACAAAGCAGAACCAACTAGATGAGATTTCAATACTGTTTGCGTTAGGAAAATTGTACAGATGGACCGTGGGTACTNAGATTTTTTTTTTCCTCTGGCTTTAACAAACATAATTTAACTCTTTCTCATGTCCATGCAGAAAGTAATTCAAAAGATCACTCTGCTAACTCATCACCTTGGTCACATTAATTTTTCTCGTCTCCCTGGACTTCATCCCCTTCTCTGTTGAGGGAAACAGAAGCCACCAGACCCCCACCTTCTGAGCCTTTCACCACCCACCAGTCCTCACTTTGCATCAGCTGCAGTCTCTGACCTGACACAAAACCAATCTTTATTCTGAATCTTAACACTTCCTGCAGAATGCTTCAAATAAAAAAATCACATACTCTGCTCTTAACACTGCAGAATTCACCAGCTTGTTGGGCCCTTAGGCCTGTTATAATATACGGGCAGAAAGATACACATCTTTTCTTCAAAATATCCTCATATTTTCCAAGACACAAGAAAAGGCATCTAGAAGCCTAACAGTTTTAGAATAAGAACGCTTCTTAAGGACAGCCTGAGACAGCTCTACCTTTGACCAAAAGAACCCACCACCTCACATCTTAATTCCTTCTTTCTTTCACAAAACAGAAGTGCTCTCTTGCAAACCACAGAAAAGTAGCTGGTATCAAAGCAACAGCTTCAGAACAGACTTGAGCACCATGAGAAAGGTATCGGCATCATGTATTGAGGCAAGTGTTTTGATATTCCACCCACAAACAGATGAGACAGGTGTGGGCTCAAACGCAAGCACAGCGGGTGCATGTCTATAACCAGAGTCACCACTGCCATTAGCGTCAGCTTAGACTTCTGTTATTTTCCTGGGCCAATCTTCAGTTGAATTAGTGATACAATTCAGTTCAGCCCACTAAGGAAAGGGGAAGAAGCTGCTTTCAGCAGTAACTTGCAGATAGGTCAACACCAGTGAACTGAAATCAACAGGTTACATTCACTATTCAAAGAAAGAAAACTTTATAAACTGGAAACATGATAGTTCAGCACATCTGGATGGTGCACAGCACTGAAGTTTAGATTAATATCAGATTATAAAAGGCCAACTTGTGTAAGAATTACAAATGCATCCTTTAATGGCATTAGAGAGTTTCATCGGAGGCATATGAAATGAGACTTATCTTTTCATCTGTCATGTCTCCCACACACGTTTCAAAGGATAGCACTAAGAGAAACACTGCAGTAAGTGTGTGTGACACATACTAATCCACTGTGACATCCCCATCTCATATAACCTCAACTTTATCATACTCCCTACATTTTTACTGGAATTGCAACTACCAGGAATAGATTTTTATCCACACAAAAATCTTAAACCATTTTTAATTCTGCTGAACTTTTACAATTCAGTAGCTCCCCTGCACAATGTAAGAGTGATTACATTGTAGAATTTTTAAATTAGTTTTCATTTTTTGGCATCTAAATTACAACCAATGCCTTTCTATCTTTATAAAAATGTAACAGGAAAAAGATTAGTTTCTGACCGTGTCTTTTGAGTGCATTTTATATGCTTTATCATGTCTTCTTTTATTTGTCTCTTTTCTTAAAAAGTAGTAAACCCACAACACAAAACAAAACCCCCACAATTCTATTTTTTTTTCAGACACAAAGAATATAAATAGAGGTAAAACTAATTTTTTAATTCTTCTTTCGTGGGCATAATGAACAATGGTTGCAGAAAGACTAATGCCTGGAACCACTACTATTACAACTTTTCAAGCCATTTTTCTCCACTCCTTGGCCTTACTAGCCTCCTCTCATCCACAAAGCACAGCAGCTACAGCATAAGCAGTTTTTCTCCCAGATAAACAAAACCCAGACTTCTCTTCAAGATGAAACAGGTATTACATAAAACACAATACAGCATATAGCATTCCATTTTATATTTAATATTTCCTAAACTAGCATTTGTCAAATTAATGGTGCTGTATCCACATGCTATATGCAACAGTAAAAAAACCCAAGTAAATTAAGGGTTCACTGTACGTACTGGATCCAACATTGCTTGAAGAGCAGCAAGCATGAAATAGTGACCTGCAAATGAGATCGGTACACTCCTCCACTGCTGGGTTTCATGCTACTCAACAGTACTTAGTTGTACACTAACACTGAAAAGCACCACAACCAACAAGCTGTGATATACAATTGTGGAGAGCACAAAATTAAAGATCAGCACAAAGAGATGGTCTAACAAATACCGCTTTTCGAAAATAGATCAATAAATAAATAAAATCACTATGCATGCCAGAGGCCAGACTCACGAATCAGAGTATTTTATCGCTTTAGTTAAAACTTTTTTTTTAATTAAGTTTATCAGGTTTCCCTAATTCTGACCTATGTGAAGTACTGCTTTGAGGACCCTTTACAAGCATTAAGCATAGCACTACCTAGGTAAGGTGCAGTGAAGACACTTTTTGCTATGTTAATGAAACCTATTTTTATTTAGCATGCCTCAAATGCTTCCTTGCTCAAGCCTCCTGGCTATGTATAAACCTTGCTCTTAACTTCACAAACACGCAGAAGCCCACATCTTAGTGCTTTGTTTAGTTTGGTTGGTTGGTATGTTGGGGGAGCAGAGGAGCAGGCAAAGGGAGGTGCCAACTATGCTCCAGATGAATTTAGTTCAACCCTAATAACACAGGTTACTGGAATGAAGAGTTTTACTTGTACGTAGTCACAAAGCACTAATCCAGAGAACACAAAAACTCATCTTATAAAATCTGTCAGTTTTCACAGCCAACCTCAAACTTCAAAAATAGAATAAATGCTTAAAAATGCCAAAACTAAAACTGTATATATGCACGCATATATGTATGAGAGCATTACCCAGAGAAAATCTGAGATTAGAGAAAAAATGTCATCACTGATTGAACAGCATTTATCCAGAGAGCAATCAAATAAGCAGACAAAGTTTACTGTTAGCAAATTTGATTTTTGTAAACTATAAGATCTTAACAACATAAGGTTTTACTTAATTTGGTTTTTTTCGCTGACTCTTATAAACCCAAAATTCAAATTTAATGAGAGGGCAAAAATGAATAGCCTATACACTGGCTTGAAATCCTCAAAACACTGATTTCCATTTCAGCTGGCTGAATTGCTGATCTTTTTCTAGTAGATAACTCAAGTTCTATGGTAATTCAGCTGCTGAGATTCTTCGGGCCAAAGATCTGCCTGATTACCACAGGAGCCAGAAAGATCGCTTGCTAACATGTCGTCTTTCTGCAACATTTTTGTCACCAAGCCTTACAATACCTTGCATTTTACTGAAAAAAAGAAATCATGCACTTATCTATACAATATTAAATGATCAGCCAGATGCAATAGTGTTAGATGCAGGCCAGTCATATCACAGAGTGGCAGAAAATTACCATCCTCGGGTTTGGTCAATGCCTTCAGCAATGAAGTCAGCAGGGAAAGCATCTTCAAGTTCTTTTTTGTTTTCAAATGGGTAATGGACTTGTGCATAAGGCATGCTTCCACTCTCAAACCAGCAATCAAAAACTTCAGGGACCCGGTGCAGTAGGCCCTTTCCACAGCGTGAAGGGATATTTAGGTGATCAATACTATGGGAAAGAAAAAGATTGACAAAATCTAAACAAAAACCAGAATTAGCACAAAAAGTTAAAATTATGCTTGCACGTTAGCTATAACAGAAGGTTTGGTTTTAATTTAAACAATACTCCAAAAAGATCAGCATTTCCTTTGACAATTTTTATAATTTAAAGCTAGAGACTTTTTGTATTAACTGCGTCCAAGACAGAAGAAAGGAAAATTTTATACATGTTAATTGCAAGTCTTACATCCTCTTACTACTTTTGTATTTTCATAGAGTCATAGAATGGTTTGGGTTGGAAGGGATCTTAAAGATCATCACGTTCCAACCCCTGCCATGGGCAGGGACACCCTCCACTAGCCCAGGTTGCCCAAAGCCTCATCCAGCCTGGCCTTGAACGCCTCCAGGGATGGGGCATCCACAGCTTCTCTGGGCAACCTGTTCCAGTGTCTTACCACCCTCACAGTAAAAAACTTCTTCCTGATGTCTAGTCTAAATTTACCCTCTTTCGGCTTATACCCGTTACCCCTTGTTCTCTCACTACACTCCCTGATGCAGAGTGCCTCCCCATCTCTCCTGTAGCCCCCTTCAGGTACTGGAAGGCTGCCATCACCTAAATCTGTTTCCCAGGGTTTGGACAAAGAAAAACCACACTTCTTATGCCTGTTCAACTATTTCTAACAACTACTTAACAGTCTGTGACCAACCTTTCTCGATGGAGATCAGTGACTTTCACTCCAGACAGCTCTTCCAATTCTGCCACTGAACCAATACAAACTATCTGTAAGAGACACTCAAGAAATTTAGTCAGTTATTTGCATACAGTAGCTTTTTTTTTTCTTTTTTTTTTTTTTAAACACTAGACAGGAGACTTGTAGGTCAGTTAGTACCTTTCAAAGTATCTGACAGAGCTGAAAAGCCAACAAAAATCTTGCACAAGGTCCCCTTCAATCTAACAAAGCAGCAAGTGATGTTAGGGACCTCTGCCCTGATTTAATACCATTCATGTCAGAATAATTGAAGACTTCAAAGAACAAGCGTGTTGTCAGATATCACAAAAAGGTGGGGTTTTGCTGTCTGTTTTTGTCCAAGCAACCCACAACACAATCACCTCTGAAAATTCAGTGATCATGATTTTTATCCAGATAAGAGTGTCAAATGCCAGTTTCCTCTTCTGAAGCTAAGGTAAGCAGCTAAATTGCTCATAAATGAGTGTAAGTGTTCCATCACAGGTACACTAAACTGTTCATATTAATGGCACCTTATCTAAAGTGAAAAAAAGTGTCACAGCTAAGAGAGACGTTGTTAAGAAAGAAAGAGATTTTTCTTCATTTTATTGCATCAACAATTTAAGATAAAAGCAAAAAGTTTCGATAACAGACTTGCACCAACATCATGAAATGTTGATGAAACAAATGCTTCTGAAAAACTGTATACAGGAGAGAATGAGAAAAGTAAAGCTGCCTTTGCCTTATACTTTCATCAAGTTTAATCCTCCCAGAGCCCTGTGGCTCTCTCTCACCTAGCACAATTCAGGAGCCACAAGCTGCAGTACGGGTCTGGATTTTGGAGATCCAGTCCCACATGGTACCAGTCCAATTTAGAATTGCCACAGAAAAAAAAAAATGGGGTTTGACAGATCTAACAAGGAATTAATTAAAAGTACCATCATAAAGAAGCTGTAAGTAGGCTAGGCATTTTTCAGATAAGGTAACTTTCTAAGTTGCTTTTAGGATACAGTAAGTCAGAGTACTGCTCAATTCCTATAGCTAGTCTTAAATATATGCATATGTATACATATAGAAATTGTGACTAACAAGAAGTTTTTTGGTGTATTTAATGCCAAAGAACTGTCATGAGTTACAGAGAAGACAAACTCAGACTGATTTGTTTTTTAAGCCATGATTTTCCTAGTCCAATTCAGCTGCATTACTAATCAACATGTTTTACTGCTAAAGTATTTTTGAAATTTATTTTTTTCATTACTTGTCTATTTGTCTTATTTTTCTATAGGAAGTGAAGCATTACAATGATTACAATAGCCAAGAACAACAGTCTCCTGCCTGCACAGCAAACCACACCAAGGGATTGATCCCAGTTAAAAATATGCCATTATCAACAAACTTTTTTTAACCTAGGTCTGTTCTTCACTCACTGCATGGCCCCATTAGCAATCACACAAGCTCAAGTGAGCAGGCAGCAGTTGCTTAGTTCAGCACTGCCGGCAAAGAACAGGTTTTAATAGCAGCATGGGTGAAGCATACCCTTGGATACGCCAATCGCTTCACCTTTGCTAACCTTAATATTTGAACATACACTGCACTCTGGGTTAAAAGCTGCCCATTAGTTGCCGTTGTTTGAACCAAGCATTTCAATACCGAGGTAAGATTCTGAATATTGGATGCATCTGCAGAACTGCATCCAGCAGAACACATTCATAGAAGAAATAACCCTGAGTCCACATGAAAATCCAGCCACCACCAGAGGAACGCAGGTATGGCCATACTGAACAAGAGTGCCTCTGTCTAAGTGAGAAGGATGGAGCTACTCTGTCCCAAGGGTAGGTCATTAGGCACTTGAGGGCAAGAGGACAATACAGCAAGTAGATGCTAATCAAATCCGATCCCTCATTAGGCTGCAGCCAGTTGTTTCAGTGAGGAACAAAGTGGTTTATACTCTCAAATCAAAGAAAAAAAGAAAGAAAGAAGTCCATGCAGAGTATACATATCTTGTATATCAGCAAGACATTCTGGGATCTTTAGAAAGCATCTTCTGAATAATAACTGGCAAAAGAAATAACTGCTCAGGTCAGCTAAAGTGGCATTCTTAATGCAACCTCAAAGCAGACTGGAAACAGACCTGAGGAGTGCCCTCAGCCTTCAGGAGGGCACAGCCAGAGTTCTCTCGCTGCAAATCTGTTACACAAGACCAAGGGCATCACAACTTCTGGAGGGTTAACAGTTTACATGAGTGAGAAGCAATGAAACAATCAGAGAACATCCATAGCATCACTGAATATTTAATACTATAATTTGTATGCAAGTCCTATAAAATTAACCTATTTCTGCTTTATAAACTTGGGTGCTATGTTCAAAAAATTTTATTACCTAATTCAAATGAGATGTGTTCCTCTACTGAGAAAACCACTGAGATTTGAAAGCTTAAAATGATAAACTGTCTGCAAAAATGTGGTAATAAACACAAGCTTCAAAATTTAACTTCCATTATGTGTCTCTACCTGATAATTATGCTAAAATAACACTAAAGTAAAAGCTAAAATAAAACTGCAGGTAACCAGATATTGATTCGTAATAAAATTCACTTTAATACCAATTAATTCACCTTATTGTATATTAAATAAGGAACTGTTATTACTTCTGTAGACTTAATATGCACAGCATAATTGCATGCGACAAAGTGTTCTTTTGAGAACAAGAAATGAGGAGGAGTTTCTGCAATCGCACATAGCACTAGGCTGCAGTAAAACTGAAGTCAGGAAATTTTGAGTGAATATTATTTCTATATGAGAGCAGATGTCACTTAGGCCTTAAGTACCACATCAGTTCCACTGGTATTTAGTTTTTTAAGCTATATTCCACATGCATAAAAAGACAATGAATATGAAAAAAAACTCCTAGCTTGAAACTTAGCATGGCCCAGAAGCCATACTTGACTATTAGGGTCTGATTGTCAGGCTTCAGAGTAAACAAAAATATATAACATCTACAGATAAAAATACTATATAGATCTGTTGGTATTTCTATCAGAACACCAAGCCCCAAGGAATATTTCCAGCTAATTTCAAATTAAAGGTCAATCTTTCAAGGTAGACATCATTTTGCTTTTAAAAAAATAATCAAACCTAAAAAAGAAAAAAGTCTGTACACACAGGAATACAGACATGGGCAGCCTGGACAGAAAATGAAATATTATTAGAGGCAAGGAGTAGGAGTAATGTAACCTTTACACAATCTTTTTCAGCTCTAGAATGAGGTCTTGGAATACTTTATCACAAAACTGAAAGCCTATTCTCTATTTAAAAAACCCTGTTATACCAAACAAGGGACTTAAAGTTTAGTTTGAAGACTGACTGTTCATCTCTAAAAATTTTAAATCAATGTTAAAAATTAACTTTTATATGAGAAATAGAAGCACTTGGTTTGCCAGTAATTTACAAACATACTCATAGTGTAGGTAGAATTCAAATGCCAAGGCTTTCTTAGATGGTAAATTATAATTGCAAGGAGTAACTCCCTCTCTCCCCCAATATCTCCCTGCCTGTCAGACAGATTTCCAAGAAAGAGATTTAAAAAAATGCTTTATGGTATACCTCTAAGCAATAGAGCAGTTTAAGATAACAAAATACTTCCCCGGCATATGTTTTCCTATTTGAGGTCTTCCACGTCTAAAATAAAAACTTTTTCAAACTAAGGGAGATAAAAACAAAGGCTTGGGACGCTGCCATCAGAATTACTTCCCAAGGGCATCCTGATACTGGCATTTCATATTTCCAGCATGAGGAAGACTTATAATACATGTTTAATTGAAGTAACCCACACAGAAAACAAACAAAAAACCACTTCATCTTTACAAACAGTTGTAAAACTTGGTATTTTGACACTTAGGAAAGAGCAGTTATCAATACACTGTAAAGTATTCACTTATGCAGTTAGCTTTATGCCACCAACTGCAGGGTACCTTACAGCTTCCAAAAACCTCATTTCTAGCATCCCATGATACATTTTCATCATTCTACTAGATTCACATTTTTGCAGTCTGTTATGTTCACATTTCTAGCACTACAAATATATATTTTCACTGTTCTACTGTGGTGGACTCGTTTTTATGTCTTCAGTAGTTCATTTGGCCTGAAGTAACTGAGCATCAGAATTTAAAAAACAAACAGTATTCCATCTCTTCCTTGCCATTTTCTCACTGCATTTGTTATTTTCATTGGATTTACCATCACTGCAAATTCTTCCAGGAAAGATAAGATTAGTTCTAATATTTAAAAAAAAAAAAAAAAAGAAAAAATTTCTTGCACTTTTCAAGAAAAGGAGAGAAAACATGTATGGGCACACAAATGCATGCATACACACGTATATATCTATCACCTAGAACAGATACACAACTACTGTTGAGATGTATTAATATAAGACTGCAGCCGCCAAAGATAACAGTCTACCAAAATAAGCAAACATAGACAGATAAGTTTTTCTGTCAACTGGAAACTTGTTTTCTTACCTCTTCAAAATCGTCACTGACCCACAAAGGGATGGGTGTTCCCCAATATCGGTTTCTAGATATAGCCCAATCTCGTGCATCTTTAAGCCAGTTCCCAAAACGCTTCTCCCTCACAAAATCTGGAACCCTGTTTTGAAACCAAGAAAAGTGTTTTTTTTAATCACTACATTCCACTTAAAAGAAAGCTAATAAAAATGCTTATATTTTATTTCATCCACAAAATAAGTTAATTTCAGCACACTGCATGAATTGGAGCATGTTCATATTCCTGCACTGGCTATTGCAAGTCCTATAGACTTGCTGCCAAAGCCATAACACCACTTCTTCTACCTTTCTTTGATCTTCAAGTAAGCTACAGAAGTGAAAAATACCATGTTTATTTTACTCACAAATAATCCAGTAAAAATGTGCGCAACATACAACAAGGATCAAACCGTGCAAAAATCCTCAGGGCAGTCCAACACTGGGGGATTATGGCTAAGGGTGGATAACAATACTACTACTTTATTTTACATACAAGAAAAAATACCAGTTATCGATGCCTGGAGTAACAGCATCAAAAGGCACCTTGTATTATGCACAGGCATCTGGGTATCCGCACATTACTTACAGACTCTGAGAATAAAGAAGTCACAGGTTGATATATCCTACAAAAATTGTTTTCAGGCTATTTATCATCTCCACTTGTAATTCTCCGATTAAAAACCAAAACAACCCCCCTCAACCACAAAAAACAGAAGAATGCTTGCTAAACACCCATTTTGAGTACTAATGTGCTCTGAGGGATGTTAAAGACAAGTTTTCATCATATATAAGTGTCTCGGAGCTCAAAGGTTAACATCAGAATCTGACACCTAGCAAGTTTCTTGGATAAGCTAAATGACCTGATGGTTTGATTCAGAACAGATTATTTTTCCCTTACGGTACTAACAAATAGTTAACAATTTATACAATGATTATACAACAGATGAGGAAAAGCAATGGGTTTTGAGGTCAATGACATACCCCCTTCATGCCTAATGGTGCATTTAAAAAGGCCAACCTCAAATGACACTCACAGGAAGAATAATCATAAGACAGTGTCACAGGTGCACAGAAGCTGTGAATGAACAGCTAACAATAATACAAATAACTCCAGAATTGAGTTACTGAGCAAACGGTGGCAAGCTTTCCTGGGTTTGTTCTTCTCCAGCGAGCTAGAAAGGCCCTTCCCAAAGTATGAGCTGGATTTAGAGAGAGTCTCTAAAGAAAGGAGCAGCCAAACTGCTGAAAACATATAGTCTCTTCTACCTTTTATTTTTGAAGCTCTTGGTCCTCTATATTTCTTTCTGAAGAAGAAGAATTATTTTTTTATCATAGATCAGCCACAAGATTAACAGAGATGAAAGAATTTTTCAGAGAAAAAATTAAAAGAATGGATTCACATGACACACTAAGGTAGGATTTGGCCCAGCAGTGGGAGATGGATGAAACAAGTGTGAGCATCTCTCAAAAATCTACTGATGAAAATGAAAGCTACTGTCTTTTAAAAGTTTTACCCATGATGATGCCATGTGGAGATCTAAAGGCTTCTTGATGCCAGTGTTGCCTCAGGTAGATAAAAAACCACTGATAAAAGATTCACTGAACACCAGCCTGAAGTTCTACAGCTCCACTAGTTTTTCTAGATTTACTTTCAGCTGCAAAGTTATCTCCTGTAACATTTCTTAAACAAAAGTGTAATATATAAAAAAAAATTATCAAACTCAGTAATTAATGTTTCACATGACAGCCATATCCTTGCTTTGAAATTTAGAAGTGCATACGGGCTTTCAGAATTTGTTTTAGAGTGGGACTAATTACTATTAACTTTTCGTGGTGACCTTAAGAGACCCTCTCTCCAAACACAAGTGGAAACTGTAGGAAGATCATTAGCATTTGCCTAACATTCCTCTAATGTGGAAAATTTCTCTTTACATCAATCCTAAACTAGTTTCCATTTTTCAGAAGTTGTTAGACACTGATTAGCTGAAATTATTAGTCCCATTTAACATAGCTAGAGGCTGAAACAATCCCCCAATGACATTAAAATGCTAAGAGTTTCAACTCTGCCTCCTCAAAACATGCATGAAAAATTAATTTTATCCCCAAAGTGGGCATTAACCACAAAAATATATGTGGTGTGATCTCTCTCTCTCCGAGCTATGAAAGCATATAATTTACCTCTTCTGGTAAAATGGTCTGATCCTGCTGCCAGTTTTTAGCAGAACATAAAACACAAACCACTTCATCTACTATGAACCACATTTGCAACAATGATTTATGGTGCTGTAGAGGTACGATACAGAAATAACACTGACACAGCCATAAAATAAAATAAAAAGAGCCCATATCTTAAACACATTTTAAGCCCATCACTCAAAGAAAGTGTTACTTAAAGCAATTGGTTCTCACCACCACACAGATGCTGCCCATACCCACTACCCAGACACAGAACAGCAGACCCAGCCTCCAACGGGGAACAAGCCAGAGGAGGTACCTGCAGCAGAGAGCAGCCTTGCCACTCACGCAGTTCTTCAAGACTACAGCCTCTTCTTTCATTTAATCTCACAAGATTTAGCTACGGATATCTCAGTCTGACATTTCTGACTTACCTATGTATCATAAAGAGAAAAAGAAAAAAAGAAAAATGCACCTTCTATTTAAATATTTCACTAGGCTGGGAAGACAGAACAGAGCTTCCTCAGCAATGTTGGTACTAACACCTGATCAGTATGTTACACCAACTCCAGGTTAGTGTTTCTATAGCCCTTTTTTTCCCCATTTCTTTTTAATCCCTTAGGTATTTTCTTGGTATACTTCTCCTGTTAAATTTTAATAAAGAAAACATCCTGCTGCAGGTATATATTAGTTAAGGAAGCTCTCTTTTCCATCTACACAAAGAAACAATTTCTTGAATTTGCAGAAAGATTCTTTTAGTCAACTAAGGAGACTAAGGGCAGCCTAAGGAACTGCTGCCCTCGGGTGAGTTCTGCTCCCTTTTTTCCCCATGCAGTAACTGAAACTTGGCTTCACCCTGAGCCTACGCTATTCTGTGTTTAATCTATCAGCCCACAGTCTTCCTCAGAAGTTCCAGTGAATTTTTCCATCTGTATTCCCATTGCAAACAGAGTTGTGAATTTGATAAGACCCCGATAAAGCCATGAATCATTGCTGATGCCAAACCTTAGGTTTCAGGAAATTTTGGGCTCTGCTAAACACTGCTTGCCTAAACCCAAAAGCTGAAACAGTCCCCTGAAAGTCAATGGCTGCACAATTTGCCAAAGTACAAACACTAACCTCTGTGCATCACAACTGTCCTCACAGCATGGATATTTAGAAGCTTTAAAAAGAATTTTAAAAGACAAAAAGAAAAGAAGGGCCAGCCACATAAATATTTCTATTTTATAAAACAAAGATACACACACACAAAAAAAGCCCCTTCTCATATGCCAATGTGTATGCTTTTCATGTTTAATCAGGTATCTATCACAAACCCCTTGCAGCTGGAAAGCATAAATTTCAGTTTTATGCTGGTGATCCACCGAATATGCAGATGGGAATGACAAGCAAGGTGACTAGTGCTACAGCCCGTTCAGAGCAACCCACCGCCAATGGCACTGAACAGATTCAGATCTCAGAAAAGGTCAAGCTTCAGCATCAAATAGTTCCACAAGTTTCCAAGTGAAATCAAAGCAGCGACTTCTCTCCAACACAGCTCTGCTGCAGCTCCTCAAACTGTGCTGTTGGAAATGGGTTTTTCTATTTTCCAACTGGTCTACAAATTATGTTGGTTTTGACCTTCAAGTTTCTCTGCAAAATGACACAGACAGGATTTCATACTTCTTTCTCAAACATTTAGCAAGGTTAAAGAGAATGCTGTCTCAGCAGGTCGTGAAGCTCTTGATTCATGCCTGTAGAACAGTGTGGGATAATAGCTATTTCTGCTTTCTTGGCACCCCGGATAGTGCACTAAATAAACTTCAGGATGCAGACATTTCAGCAGTTGAAAAGTTCAGGGAACTGAACTCCACAACACAAGGGAATAAATACTGATTTGTCAGATCACAGATTAGAAAGATTTGGAATGAAAATACATCAGTTTCAACCTGTTTGAATAATTTTTATCTTACTCTCCCAACATCAAAACTCTATGCTAACAAGTTAGAGATGACAGAAATTATTAATCTGCTCCCAATTTGTATGTCCATTTTTGATTGTTCCTATTTTTGAAGCAGAATTAGGGTTTTGCTAAATTTGTGCATTGCTAAGTCCTCTGCACAGTGAACTCCCACATCTTTTCTCGGTAGCTACTCATTTTCTTAGTGTTTAACATAAAAATTCTATTTGACAAGCAAAAAAACCCCACAAAGAACAAAACAAAATCCAGCCCTTTAACAACATTGATTAGCTTTTCACAACAGAAACAGTCTTTGCCTTCAAAGTCTATGTACTACCCAGCACCCGAAGTCACACAAGCAAAGTGGGCATGGATTTGAAAAGAATGAATTAGGGTGCATCTTCAATCCCAGAGCATGAAAGGGTACAGTAACAGTAAGCTACCACAGCTGCTGATCCAGTGACTTCTCATCAACAATTCATAGCTGAGGAACAGCATCAATTAAAACCAGTATATTTGCTTTCTGACTCTTGTCTCCAGAAGAGAAATGGGCAGGATGTAGGGGAAAAAAGATATCTAAATTATTACATAATCCAGAAAGAAACTTATTAAAAGCATTAAAACATTTGTTCCTTTACCATACATATATTTTGAAGTATCTCTCTCATGCTCATAATACTGAATTCAAATTCTTCTTTCATTTCAAAGCTCAGATGTGCTCTGCATGACTCCATGAGTTGGCTCACCTTGCCCTAGTCACAGGATACAGGAACTGTCTCAAAGCAGTCCTGTCCCTCTTTCTTGTAAATACAAACATCACTGCTGAAATAAACCAGCTGTCAAATATCACCACAGAAGAGGCCTCATATGTTTTATCATCAATTTACCATTAAAAGCTGTTTAAGTTAGAGACATACCAATCCTTTATCACTCTTCATCATTCCTCTTGTCAGATAATTTTATTCATTACATTTTTGAAACACCACAGCAACTTTACATATTGCATAAGATTTACTTCAGAATAGCTTATGAAATACTTGAAAAACAGTCCCATAAGAGTTAGACTATAAAGCTGATAAAGAAAACACTGTCTTAAATAGAGTAAATTGGGAAATCTAATACCAGATTAGCACTCTGCATTTGATATGTTCAGTTCTGAGAAGATAGTCCCAGATCTCTCCTTTCATTTGGTGAACTCGTAACTTTTCAAGCAACACCTGAAATCAGGAATCATTTATATATCTGGAAAGGAGAAGGTTACTCTTCCAGAAGACAGCTGAGTCGCAACAGCAAAAACAAAGCTGATTAAGTAGTTATCTTAAGTCATTTAACTAAATGTGTATGGATTTACTTCAATTCATCACATAACAGCTAGGTTTTTTGTTTTAGGCGTAGAATTTTATTTTCTTTTTAAATATTAACCAATCCCTGGAAGACAAAGTCTGAAATTCCATTATGTTAATTTACTCTAATAACAAGCCTCCTTCAACATGTCCTCAAATTGATTTTTAATGGTTTTTAATTCAAGGAGATAAAATAACCAACTATTCATGCCCTTTTGACACTTTAATTAGTGCCAATCTATAATATGGACCTAATTAAACATCAGGGGAGGTGGGAGGGAAGAAAGAGGAAGAGAGAGGAAAGGTCAGCTGTTTGCAAAGCACGCAGAATTTCCACTGCAGCAGACTTTCTCCTCCTCAGTTCATGAAACCTGATTAGAATGGTGCACAACCACATACCCCACACAGATTCAGGTTGCCTCCACCAGTGCAAGAGAATTTTCTGCTTATATGCAGCTTACATTTGCTAAATGAATAGTGCTTTCAATCATTTTGATATAGCAGTGTTTTTCTTCACTCTTTTATCCCCGTTCCCATAGCAACAAACACTTTAGCGTGAGACTGCAATGCTGCTGCAGACTGCATCATAACCCTGCCGTCAGCAGCGCTCAGCTGCTTGACAAGTCAAGATTAAGCGAAACGTAACCTCCGATTTTGTGATACACTCATATTAAAAAATATTAAATATTAATATTAAATATTTTAAAAATCCCAATATATTTTATTTGTACGATCCAGAGATCCTGCTAATTGCTCTTAAAATTCTTAATCTTATCAATGACAGCAAAAATCCCTGCATCCTGACGCCAGTGAGAAATGAAGCTTTTGCTTTTCTTTTTTCTGCACAGCGTCCTTCAGAATATTCTAACATTTACAGCTACAAAGTACTTCTAAACAGCATTACTACTTAGGATTAATTTCAATGTGTGTACATCTGTGTGTGTGTATATATACGTATGTTTGTCGTCCTATAAAAGGTGGCAAACATTCAACATACTATACATGCAGATAGATTTAGCAGCTATAGAAGAACATGGTACTGCAATTGCAGAGTGAACTGACGTTTGAGGCCTTTATTTAATAAGGTATTACTTGAACCAAACAACAAGCTTTTGATGATCATTCACTGGGACTGAAAAGATACCTGCTGTATTCATGACATAACCAGCAATCTCTGCCCAAGGGGCTTTGAGAGGAAACTGCAAAATTAGGACACAGCAGAACACAAGCCATCAAAATCAAGTGGAACAAGCCTCAAACTTCACTTCTAATCCTCAACTATGTCTGATAACAGCCAGTAATAAAACCTTTGGACTTAATGCTGCTCTTAAATTAGACAAACACAAGGCTAACCTTGCAGCAATTTTTTTCCACCTCCTACTGTAGCAATGACACTAGGTTGGATTTTTCCTCGGGAAATATTGCCATCTAGTGACTACACATTGGTATATGCTTCACAATCACTACTTAGAGAGAAGACCTAATTTGTATTCGCATTTCCTGAGTAAGAAAAGTATGATCGATGATTCAAAAAGAAGAGTTACAATTTCATGGTCATATTAAAGAAAAAAAAGAAAAGAAAA